>JAMPIO010000334.1:0-90999 GCA_024699865.1 Aphelenchoides fujianensis
TAATTTATCCCGTTGAATCATTCACGCAAAACACTCAGAAATCACGGTAGTCGTTTATTCATCATCAGTACTTTTGTTGTGGAGCGCCCAGCGCAGCGTCATCCTTGTCCTGTTCCGCTTGTTGGGCCAGGCTGCTCGAACTGGGCTGTCGGGAGAGTTCTTCGAGCACCTCGCAAAGGCTGCTCAAGTGATGGAAGTGGGGCAACCGGCCGCCTTCGAGCGTCGGGGTGGGCAGTTGGGAGTTGCGGGCGGACGGCGAGTTGAAGCGGTGACTGAAAGCAGTCCTTGAATGCGAATGCTGCCGGCCGCTTGCCTCAGCCCGTCGACGAATGCGCCCCGACTGATGGGCGAGTCGTTCACGGACGTCATTTGGCGAATCAACGTCCGCTGTCGCTCTCGATTCAGCTTGTAGTTGAGGTCGTTGGTGATTCGGCTCATGTCCAAGTCGGCCACGCTGCCCGCGTACGGACGAGTGGGGGCGGAGACTTTCGGCGCGTTCACGACGTCCAGCGGCTGCGGGACGGAGAGCGCCCAGAAGGCGTCCGGGTGGTCGACGGGCGGCATCGTCGTTTGGTCCACGATCGCCAGTCCGGTCTGCAGCGAGCGGAAATGAGTGGAAAGGAGCAGCTAGACAAAAGTGAACCGACCGTGAGATTTCGGTCGATGATCGCGTTCACTTCGAAGTCGTCGTCGTCGTCGCCGAACGGCTGAATGAGGACGCCCGACACGTTCACCCAGCCGTCGATCAGAACGAACTCGATGAGCGGGACGATGGGGATGTTGAGCAGCGGGAAGCTCTGCAAACACGAGAAATTAGTCACTGCAAGACGAGGCGACACTCACGTCATTTCCGAGCGTTTGGGCGGAGATCAGCGTGAGGCCGAAGAAGCAGCGGACGGCCAGGTAGATGATCTGCGGGTACACGAGCGGCACGGGGCAGAAATCGAAGCAGGAGAGCTTGTGGAGGTTGTTGCGGAACTCGCGGATCTTCTGAAAGTGGCGATTGAAAGCAGGAGACGGCCGCGGATCACCTCTTGGACCTGCCAGCAGATCATGTCGGCTTGGATCTTCCCCTGCTCTCGCGCGTGCACCACGTGGTCCAGCGCCCAGTGGATGGGAAGCCAACTCTTGCTGATCGGCAGGGGGCGCGCTTCGTAGAGGTCGTACTCGGTGGTCGTCATCAGGCCTGCAAACACGAACGATTGCGAGTCGAATGCCCTTCGTTTGGTCACCGCAATCGAGGAAGGACTCGATCTCGGGGAAGCGCCGTCTCGCCGTGATCGAAATGTCGCGGAAGACGAGTGCCTGGGACAGGACGCAGTAGCGAATGATGTTCCGTTTGAGGACGCGCGTCTCCTTGTCCGTCCCGCGGATCCCGGCGGCCACCGCCAACGCCGTGCTCCAAAGGCGGTGATCAAACGAAAGGGAAGGACTTGCTTGTCGATGAAGCCGATGAACTGGAAGATGGTGACCCAGCGGTTGAAGACGACGTTCGTGAAGAAGCCGATCATGAAGACCATCGGATAGCCGCGCATTCGCTCCGTGAGGGCCTTTTGGAAGATCGTGAAGTTGCTGCAAACGGGCCGAGTGCAAGACAGGAACGGGCGGGCACCTCTGCTGCGCGTCGTTGCACAAATTCCGCAAGAAGAGGTTGATGCTGACGTAGGCGAGAGACCACACGATCACGTCGCTCAAGATGGCTTTCCACACGCTCCCCTTCCACCTGAAGAGGAGTTTCGAGAGCCCGAGCCACGTGTTCGCATCGCAGCTGTAAGTGACCGTCATTCCCGCTGGCAAACGGAAGAAACCTGGAGGAATGCTCGCCGCAAACCGCCGGGAATTCGATCTCCAGCATTCGAACGGTGAGTCAACGGCGGCGAGCCCGCCGGCTTCCCCGCGTCGACGCGGGGCCGAATGAGCAGAACGTTTTGTTGTTTCGTCAGGCTCCGCATTTGTTCCGTTTCGTAGCTCATTTATTAAGCGAACAACGAACAAATCAACAACAGAAGCGGTAATGGGAAGGCAGAACAATCGAAAGAACGAAGAGCATTCAACGGGTTCAGTTCGTGGCACTAATGGCGAAGTCCGCCCGCCATCGCTTTGGCCACGCAGTTGCAGCTTCCGGATTTGCAGCTGTGCGAAGCGCGGGACCGTTTGGGCGCGCCGAAGTAGGAGAGGGTGCGGACGATGCGGGCGGGCTCTTTCGGAAGCCTGAAATCACGTGGATTGGACGGAAGGAAGGAGACCGACCACTCACTTCATCTTGCTGGCCTGCGGGAAGTAGAGGCTTTCGGGAGTCGCCCCGCCGCTCAACGAGGCGACTCGTCCCTTGATCAGCGCGTACTTCTTGTCGAACTCCTTCTGCACGTGGCTGCTCGTGTCCGCCCGCGGCACGGGGAACGCTCGCTTGTCGACCTTCTCGGTCGCCCGCTTCCACGCCGCATTGTGGCAGCGCCTGAAAGAAGCCTGGATGAGAGCAAAAAGAGGAGGAACTCACCCGCACAGATTGAAGGGATCCACGAGCGTCACCGTCATCCAGCAATTGAAACAGCGCTCGTCCTGCAATCAAATCGATTGAAAGGAAGGAAGGGGAGACTCACCAGAAGGTAGCCCTCCAGCTTGGGCTCCGCGACGACGGGCTCGACCTCCGCCTGCGTGTCGACCGGTTCGATCTTCACGGCCATCACGACGTCGGAGTCGTCCACCGTGGGCGCGAGGTCGGGGAATTCGAGCTCGTCCTGCTCCACTTGGGCCCACAGCTCGGGCGGGATCTGCGTGTAGACGCCGGGCACGTTGTCCTCGTCCGTCACTTGGAGGCCCGAGAAGTTCGGCTCCTTGAAGTTCATGCGCCTCTTCCGATGCGGGCGGCCGGGCTTCGGGGCGGCGGACATTCCTGAACGAACGGACGAGTCACTCGCGCGCCACCCGCCGCGAAACACCCGCTTTCGGCCCGCTTCAAAGCAACCGCGCGCCCACTCGACCGCAATGATTAGCGGACGCAAACAGCGACTGGAAGGGCACGAGATCAACACTCGGCAAGGGGCGAAGGAGCCGACGTGTTTACGGGCGATCAATTACCGCTCTCGATCTCGGATGAACACTGTGCGCGTGGCCGAAAAACGAGCGACCGCGTGTTGGACGAGCGAAAGCGGAGGAAGCGGCGAGCGGACGGGCGGCGTCGATCGACTGGCGGGCCGACTGGCGGATTGCGATCGCCGAAACGGAGGGCCCTCTTCCAGCCATCTGGGCGGTCGGCCGAACGGAAAGCGGGCGGATTGTTGTCGTTGTTGTGAGAAAGCGGAGTTCCTTTCGGCGCCTAACGATCGGCCCGCCCGCCGCGCGCCCCTCCCTTTCGGTCCGTTCGCTCCGCAAGAAAACGAAGCGCCGAAATGAGGACGAACAGACCGCCCGCCTTCCATCGCCCGTCCGCCGCTTCGAATCGAATCGAAAAGAAATGTTCGCAGATCATTAAAACGGCCGCACATGTTTCGGGCAATGCTCGACATCGTTTCGGGCACCTGCAAGCAAGGACCAACACTCGATTGATGACATGCATCGCATAAACAAATGAGTGTCAACAAGTGGTTATTGTAGCCGAACGTTCCATACGGCCTTTCGGGAACAAAGCGGCTGCGCATGTGTGTTAGAAGAGTGCCGGCTAATTGCAACCCGCTTGCGGTCTGCTTGCGCGATTGGGGCAACAGAAACACCCAAACGGACCACCCAGGCACCAGTCGCTCATTCCGCGCTCCCGCCGCCCGGCCGGGCGATCGGCCCGTCCGTTCGTCGACTGGCGCAATTTCCGCCCTCCGAGCCGTTCGTCTCTTCGGATTCTCTCCTTCGGCGGGCGGCATGTGGGTTCCCAACTACGAACGGAAGATCACCTGGCCGCCTAGTTCGGGCAACAGCCGAAGGAAGCGCTCTTTGCGGACAAGGAAGGCGGAATCCGACAAGCGGCCTCTTTTGTTCCGTTCGAAACGGAGGTCCATGGTCAGTTCTTCGTCCTCAACCCGTCCCAATGACCGCGTGTTCTTCCAGCAACTAGTGCTTGAAATCGCCGACTGACCGCCGCTTGCGACCAACAGCAGGGCAAATTCTAAAGCTCTCCATGAGTTCGCTGCTGGTGAGTGTGGAGAAAACGAACGACTGGACGTTCTCGGGATTCCAGCCAACGAGCAGCCCGGTCGGTGAGTTCGGCGAGATCGACCAGCCAGCCGCCTCCTCCCCCTGCCCTTCGACTGCAATCACGCGCCGGCGAGCAACGCGTGAGTGCTGCTCTTCATCTGCACTCTTCTCATCCTTCTCGTTCCAGACTGCACGCGGGCGAGTTTCGCCAAAAGAATTCCCGCTCTGCCCGCGGGAAGTCCAGCGGTTTCTGCGGGGCATGAACGTCATGAATTCCAAGCACCTCTTTCTGCTCTCCGCGTCGTTCGTCTCTTCTGATTCTCCTGTGCGGAAGGTGAGTTCTTGGGATGGTGAGGACTTCGAAGATCGGTGCTTTCCGCGCGTCGAAAGCAGCAACTCTTCGGCAGGCGAGCTCCTCACTCATCTTCGCTTTTTCCAGCTTCCAGAAAGAGAATGCGGAAAATGATAGCAGAAATCGTCAAGCTGCTCGACGACGAGCGCGAGTCTGCGGCGGTCAGGGCACGGAATCCCGACTGTTCACCTTCTTTCTGCTGCTCTTCAGGTCCATCCCTTGTGATCGTCTACTGCAACCATAGTCAAGCGTCTGCGCTGTGCTTGAGCCCTTCGCTCGGCTTCTCACTCCACTCGTTCCTCCTCGTAGGCGGCTGGGAACCACGTGGTCGACCTGAACCAAGCGACTCCAGTTCGCCGCTGGGATCGTGAGTGTTCTCATCAGCGATCAACCGACTCCCTTGGCTTGCAGCACTCCTTCTGACGGCCGTTGGGAACCGACTGACATTCGAGGGCCACGCCTCTTCCTGCCGGTGGATTCATTGCCTGTTCGAAGTGGGAAGGCGGCCAGGAAACACCAACAAGGAACGTGAGTCTCTTCTTCCCTTACTGAATTCCGCTCTCACTTGCAGACTGCTTCTTTGTTGCGGTCACGTGTCGCCCGAAGCTGCGAGCAGCTGGAGAAGAACGCCACAATTCCCATAAACGAGCAGCGAGGAATTTGCTCACTTTACTGTTTTAATAAAAAGAAGATTCTTGTGGACGTCGGCAGTTGGTTCGGGCAGTCGGTCTGGCGAGAATGACGGCCAGTGGTCTCGCCGTCCGGAGTCGCGTGATCGCCCCCAATCCAGAAGACGATCGAAGAGGCGGGCTTTTTGGGAAGTCGACGGGAAACCTGCCGCCACAACGACCTCAATTGTTAGTTCGCTTGTTCCGGAGAGACGGCGGATGAGTGGCTTCGATCCGGCCGTCCGCTGATCGAAACACTCGAACAGTCCGCTGCCGCCGCCTTCCACCAAACGACACAGCGGCCACTCGGGCTGCCTTCCCGCCCACCCCCTGCTTTCGTGCCAAACGGCCTGATCGAATCGGTTTATTAACGCAGGAGGAATCGATGACAAAGGAAACAATCGCTGAAGTTCAAGGGTCCTTGAGCGGAGGATCGATCGAATCAGGAGTAGACGCGGAGGAATGCCTCACACTTTGATCGAACTGCAAAAGAAAGTAATGAGTGAGGGCTTCTCGTTCGTGTAAAGAACTCACCAGTCAGAAGGCAGAGCGGCCGAAGAGGGCGTTAAAGATCAATGAGGGTGCATTCTCAGGGCGGTGTGTCCGCTGGAATCCACTCGATCAGTCCCATTTTGAAGGAGGCCTCACCGTTGGGTTCCCTGCTGCTCGCAGGAGCCAGCAGCACGAAGGAAGCCATCACTTCTTGCGGGCTGCACGTCCGTCGACTCCCAGTCTGAGGGCAGGCGGACGCTCCCGTCCGCCATCCGCCGATCAGCACAGAAGGCGGCCGCAGAGAAGCTGGAAGCGGGGCGGTCGTGTCGGGGAGCAGAGAAGACTCACCGACCTCTGCTTGCGATCTCCACGACGAACGGCTCGCACATCGAAGTAGCCAGCGGGCGGAGTGACGGCCGCACTCGCCGACCCCCCGTGGAGGAAGACGTGTCGATTGGCGGCAGTTTTGCTCGCAGGAGAGCAGCTGCCGCGCCTTCTGGAATTCCCCCGATCACCCCCGTCTACTCACTCCGACTCACCCGCAGCAGAAGAGACGTTCGTGAGGGATCGCCGACCGAATGTTCACAAGACAGAAGAGAACCTGAAGAGGGAAGATTGATGGACGTCTTCTTGCAGATGACTCACAGCAGAAGAGACGTGTCCACTCGGCGAGCTTCTTCTCGCACCCAATCAGACGGCCGACGTCCCCGGCAGCTCGACCTGGAAGCGGGAGGGTCGAAGGGAGCAAGGGTGTGGAGTTTACCGCTCGAATTCTTGGTTGTACAGCTCGGGGTGCTTCGCAAGGGAGATCGCCGCACTCCAACGACCTGCCACGACCGCCTGTTGCCTGAGAGCGGAGGGAACGAATGGACTCACCGAAGAGAACGACCAATGGGGATTCTTGTGACCTCGGCGATCAATCGGGCCCATCGTCCAGAGCGGCAGTCGGCTCCACTCCCACCTGAAAGCCCGAACAGGCAGGTGTTCCTCGCCGCAAGGAACTCACCAACTCGGAGGCTTGTTCGTAGCGTTTGAAGTGGTTCTCAGGGCAATCTGAAAGGGCAGAGTGAAGCCGAGGGAGACCAGCGAGTACCCACTCAATTTCAGTGCGCATTCTGGAAGGACGAAGCGGGTGGCGTTCGCAGGTGACGGTAAGCGTGCGGCTGAAACGAACGCGGGTTGCGGCGAGCTGATTGTAAGGCGGGAGGGAACTCACCGCAAAGAAGGCCGTCCGCTGTCTTCCGGACAGAAGAGGACGGGCTCAGGGGGGGCGTCCAGCAGGACGAGAAGCCGAGCGAACTCGTCTTGATGGAGGCGCCAAATTCAATTTCCACGAAAACAGATGGGCGGTCTGAAACGAAGGCTGTCATCCGACTCCTTGCTTCCCGGCGCGAACTCACCGTTCGGCCGCAGGAAGGACTTAAGGACAAGAACTCGAGCAGTTCGCAGCCGGATCTTCGAGCTCGCCGCGGGAACGTGGTAGATGTCCATGCCGCGCTTCTCACTTCAGAACGCGCCGTCTAACCAAACGGCGAGGAACATTGGGATCCTCCGTTTGGACGTCCTGGAACCGAAGTGGAGATGTCGACGAGCAGAAAAAGGAGAACTCACGGGTCAAATCGACGGTCGGCAACTCGCATCGGACTTGAGAGCGGGAAGAAAGTGTGGACGCACTCAATTTCACGAACAGGACGGGAACGGCGGCGGGAGAGCGAAATGAGGAGCGACCGCTCGAACGGCGAGCAAAACGAGCGACTGATCGCCCCGCTCGTTTCTTCCCGCTTCGAGAGCCGCCGGAAACTTCCGGAGCGCCTGCGAAGTCGCGGCGGGACCGCGTTGCCCCTGGCGGCCGCGGGCGGGCGGTCGGCGGGTCGCTCATTCGCGCGCCTGTCGGCCGTTGGGGTCGGCTGCGCGCTCTCCTCCGTCGTCTTTTTGCGGCGGGAATTCGACGAGCTTCTCGTAAATGATTAGAAGAACTTTTGACTTCGATATCCCGTTCTTCATCCACAGGCGATTTCTTTGCCAATTGGTAATTGTTCGCTGCGAGAGCGAGCAGCAGCAATCGGTAAGCCCACTTTCCTCCTCTTCGCCTGCCGCCGCCCGGCAACGGGGCGCCCCTCCTCGCCGGCTTCCCGCACAGAACAATAAAAGCTACACTCTTTTCCGCACGACTAATCGACTGGCTGGAAAGGAGCAACGAAACGACGAGCTGCCCCTTCACGAACTCCGCCAAGTGCGGGAGCAGGAGGAACGGCGATCCGAGTTCTATTCGTCTGCTTTGTGCTCACCGCTCGAATAAACGACAACGTCGGCAGCTGAGGAGAGTTGGATCGAAGAACTCTTAGTTTCCCCACTGATCAAAGGTGAGTGCACGGGAGTGTTTTGATCGAAGCGGCGAGGGCGAGAGGACAAGAAACGGACGATGAGTGCCCTCCGGCTGCCCTTAACTCGATGGCGGCTGTGTTCCGTTAGTTGAATTGACCGCCCGATCACAACCCACGCTTCTACAACTTCTTGCAGCGGATCATTTGAAGAGCAGCAACCATTTCCGCACAAATCAACTCTTTTCGCGGCGGCAAGGTGGTGGTGAGCAGTCGGAAGCGGGCGAACGTGGACCGCGCGGTGGGCGAGCTGCTCGACTTGAGACTGCGGCCGGAGGAGCCGCCCGACCGCTACATTCAAGCGGGCAGAGCGGTGGTCCAAATGCATCGGTTCGTTTCAATTTGAAGCATGAATTTTTTTGTCCTTTTTTTGATAACCTCCCATCCATTAGACCTTAAACAGTTTCTGCCGTTCTTTCCATCAAACCGAAACCACGAACGAGCAACCGCCCGACATCAAGCGCTTTTTCGTGTTCGACTGCACGTGGATCGATGTCGTGAGTTCGCCGAGTGATTAGCATCACATTTTCGAGCGAATAAATGGGAAGTAATGCACGTACTTTTTTACTGCAATTCAAACACCAAAACCAAGCGGAAGGTCGTTTGTTTGCGTTTAAAATGACGAGAAACTCGATCACTTCGCTAAGCGACGCGTGAGGTCCGAAAAATCGCTCCCTGTCCATCGCGGTGGAAAAAGCGGGCGACGGGTGGAAATCTCGATTTAATTCGCCGGCTTCCGACGACAAGCCGTTCGTTACGAATTGAACAAAGGGACTTCGTAGCCGCATTAAACGAGAGTAAAGGCGAAGAACTCTTCTGTTCGATTATTCGAAACCTTCGGAGAAAATTCGGGTTACTCACTCGATCCCCGCCTTTCCGTCTGATTTTACTCAAAGGAAAGAAACTTTCATTTGATCCGTTTGATTCCAACAGTCATGGTCGCTCGGACAGCAACGCCCGGCGTGGACTTTCTGCCGTCTGTCCTTCTTGCTGCCGCCCGCTGCTCAACTTTCTTTTGCTCCGCGCTCAATCCGTTCCGCCAATCAACCGAAGCAATCAGTTTATTCATCCGCATACGCACGAGATCGACGGATTTGTGGCCCTAAATGAGGGCCGTTTGGGATCAGAGGTTGGTGGGGAGCGTGGCGGTCGTTCTGCACACGGGCGGGCGGGCGGGCGGGGCGCTCAACCGCCGAAGCCGTAGAGCGTGCGGCCCTGGCGCTTGAGGGCGTACACGACGTCCATGGCGGTGACGGTCTTGCGCTTCGCGTGCTCGCAGTAGGTGACCTGAACGGCGGGAGGGAGGAATGAACAGTTGTTGGATGGGGGAGGGGGACTCACGGCGTCGCGGATGACGTTCTCGAGGAAGACCTTGAGGACGGAGCGGGTCTCCTCGTAGATGAGGCCGCTGATGCGCTTCACGCCGCCGCGGCGGGCGAGACGGCGGATGGCCGGCTTGGTGATGCCTGCGGGGAGGAGAGGGGATGAGCGGGAGCGAGGAGGGAGGACTCACCCTGGATGTTGTCGCGGAGGACCTTGCGATGGCGCTTGGCGCCTCCCTTGCCGAGGCCCTTTCCTCCTTTGCCGCGGCCGGACATCTCGATCGATCGGTGGGTGGGGAGTGCGGAGAACGAGCGCTGGCTGACGACTGCGTTCGACGGTGGCGAGTGGCGGCCGCTTTTATACGCCGCTCGGCGGGGCGGCAAGCAGCGGGCGGCAGACGCGAGGGGAAGGACGCACACCCACGCCGCCCGCCGATCGCGCGCCAAAATCGGGCCGCTTTCGCCGCCTTCCAGCGGAATTCGGGGGATCAGCGAGAAGGGAAGGAAAGTCCGCAAGAAGAAGAGATAAACGTGGAAAGAAAGTGCCCGCTCGAAAGAACAAGCGGCCACAAACGGGCGGGAACTCGACCGGTGCTGTTCACTTGTTTCATTCACGGCCGTCTGATGGAAGATGCTCAACGAATTCTTTCAATGCGACGAGAACAGGAGATGTTTGGGGCCTTATTCCGAACGAGCGTAAACGAGGGGGAACGGAAATTGATTATATCGCGACGCCGATTTCTTTCATTCACTTTCTCGAACGTTGAGGAGCGTAGTCGGGCGATTGTTTCTGCTTCGATGATTGCTTTTATTTGCTTTCACGAATGAACCCGCCTGGTTTCTTTCTTCAACGAATGATCAGTCGAGTTATTAAGCGCCTTATTCCGTGCAGGCTACGGAATTCTTTGAAGAGCTCCTGCTGGTTCGTTATTCGCTTTTGTTTCTTCCTTCAATGAATGATTGCTCGAGTTATTGTGTGCCTTATTCCGCTACGCCGAGCGCCTCCATGACGAGGCCCCACTTGTTTGATTCAATTAATACCCAACTCTTATGTTTGCAGTGAGCACAGAAAAATTATTCCTACTGCAACAAAGAGAGGTGTTTGAGGACGGTTATTCCGTCGATGATGATTGTGTACATGGACTAATTGACGTAAAAGCGGTTGTTTTCATTCAATTAAGCTTTCACGTGGACGGAAGAGTCATCGCTCGTTTGATCGCCGCCGAAAGAAATTTGGAGAGAGCGCGCCGTGCGAACGGCAAGGGAATGGGCGCTTCGGCCGCGGAATGAGCAGTGGACTTCGCCCTTTGCTTTCCAATCGCATTCCTGCCGGCCGGAATGAACGGCGCGATCCTCCGACCGATGAGGGGGTCTTCTACGAAAGACCTCATCCCTCTTCGACCACTCGAACCGGCCGCCATTCGGCTCACGGCTTTCGGCCCACGTTCCATTCGTCGCTCCTCCCGCCCTTCCGCAAAGAATCCAAACCAACCTGTGGGCGAGGAGCACGGCGACGTGTCTGCAACGAAAGGAGGTGAATGGACTCGCGGATCGTCCCGATTGAACGCGCACGGACACGCGCGTGGGGAAAACGGCCGAGCGAAATCGACGGGAGCGGGCGAATTATAACGCAGTGGTCAAACAAGGGCGGAAGGTCCTACAAAAGGCGGAACGGGCAGAAAAACAAATGTAAACGTCGAAAAGAAGGACCCCACAACATGTAGAAATAAGAGGAATTGATGACAAAGCCGAACACACAGCGGCGGGGAAGTCGGCGGAAACATGCGAAAATCGGAACGAGACGCGCTCGTCGAAAGCAGGCGGGCCGTCGGCCGCAACGACGCACGTGCGGGGCGGAATCGCCGCTCGAGTGAGGAGACGGACCACAAAATGCGTCCGCATCGCCCGCCCGTCCGGACGGAACGCCAAACGCGTCCGCCCGTCCGTCCGATCGTCGCGGTGCTCGAAAGCGGCCCTTTTGGCGGTCGGTTTTTAGATCGCAGAGGAGTTCAGGGATGATGACGACCGGAAGAGTGGTTGAGGTTGCTGCCAGGAGCGATGTGTCACGCTCGTCGAGCTGCAGAAGACGAGAAGGGCATGGACACGTCATTTTGTCGCGGCTCCCCGTCTTCAACGGTTTGCCGGAACGACCGCCTTCGGACGGCCATTGCGATTGCAGTCGTGAAGTTTCTGTTCAAATCGATGGACGAGAAGACACGACCGCACCCCATCGAACGGTCCGTCTGCCGCCCGCATTCGATGGAGTCATTTCCGATTGTTCTTCAGTCAATGCAGATCAAGTGAGTCATCGAAAAGACGGGCACTTGCGACTGTGTCAACTAGACGTGCTTGATCACTCTTCTCGCGGCTCGAACAGTGATCGTGGATGGTGGCCGTCGACTTCCGCACGACCCTCCACCTTCGAGCTGCATGAGCGGTTGCGCATTTGGTGCGGGTTAATCAGCGACCGCTTTGTTGGCTGCGCAATCCGTTCGGCAGCGGCGCGTACAAAAGACGGCCCTCCGCCCGCCGGCCGCTCATTCCTCACTCCCGCCGCCCGTCCAGGCGATCGGTTCTTCCGCTCGCGGAATTCCCGCTCTTCGCGCCGTTCGTTTCTTCGGATTCTCCATTTCATCGTGCGGAAGGTGAGTTCTCGAATGTAAAAGAATCCTCCCTCACTTCTTTCAACTCCTGCAGAAGACATTTCTTGCGGAAGGACGAGAAGCAGATGGCCAAGATGGCGACGCTCGGCGGCTCAAATCTGTTCGAAGCCACTGGTCGGTGTCCGTCTTCAACCCACTCCATCGCTCGCTTGTTCTTTCAGAAGCGAGTGGTCGACGGCTGAACGACATGTGCGACAAACCGCCGGCCGGCTTCACGAGTCCCGATGCCCTCGCTTCTCGCGCGTGGAGCAGAACGAGTGGGCCACCCGCTACTGCCCACTCCTCTTCGTCTGAGATTTTCTACTTCGATTGCAATCAAGCGGCGATGGACGACGGGTCAGTCTTGCTCCCCACCTTCACCCATCTCATCTCTTTCTTTTCAGACTGACTGCGAAGCGTCTCGCGCACTTCCACCAAGAAACGCCGTCTTCTGGCTGCCAGGCGCTCGATTGGGGCGTCAAGCAGCCGTTCGGCCTGCCGCACAGTTCGTCCCTTCGAATTCTCCCCCGCGGACAGGTCGGAAATGTGCCGAGACGGGTTTTTCCACCCACCGCCCTCCATTTCAGCTCCCGCAACAGAAGGATGTGGAAGGCGACCATCGAGATCCACAAGCAGTTCTCGACGAGCGGGAGTCCGCACTGGTGAGTCCGCGGGATCTCGAGTGTCCACCCTCTCTCCAATGCTCTTCTTCAGGTCCGCCTTCTGTGGCCGTCTGCTGCTGCCGGAAGCAAGCGTCCTTCTGCTGCGGTCAGCTAGTGGGTCTTCTGTTCGGCCCCGTTCCGCGCATTCCTCCTTGGAGGCCGGTGGGAACATCGTGGTTGACCTGAACCAAGCAACTTTTGTTTGTTGTTTTGATGGTGAGTTCATCAGTCCGCAAACCAGCCAACTGCCCGCCGACTTGCAGATAACCGTTGGGAACCGACTGATGTCCGAGAGCCACGCCCCACTCTGTCGGCGGGTTCCTCGCCTACTCGAGTTGCGAATGCGGCCAGGAAACACCAACACGCTGCGTGAGTCTCCTCTTATCGTCTGAAGTCCTCTCTTGCTTCCAGGCTGCTTCTCTGCGCTTGCGTGTTGCCCGAAGCTGCGAGCAAGTGGTGAAGGTCTCGACAAGTCAACGGCGAGGGACGGGCGAGAGTAATCGCCGTTGATAGTCCTGCTTTTGTTTTGTTTCCACTGTTTGAATAAAGAGAAGAGTTTTAAAAGAGTGGCTGCTGATTTGGGATGTGTAGAGGGATGAAGGAACGCATTAGCTCCAGAAGGCTCGCCGCCCTTTCCGGGCGCCTTCTTGAAGAGTTGCACCGATTGCGGCGTGAACGAAACGGGTGAACGGCGAGCGGGAGTCCAATCGTCGAGCAGCCGGCCCATGACGAACACAATCCTTTTGCTGCCGAGGATTTCGACGAGGTTCTCGGCCGTCGTTTCGACCTCGAGGACGCCGAGGAGAACTCCGCTGCGGTCATTCCAGCAGCTAGAAATGAGTGCAAAAGTGGACGTAGAGAAAGTGACCGCTGGACTCTCGCTCGCCGAACGGCCGCAGATTTGACTCTTTGGTCTTCCTCTCATTCAATCCATGGACTTCCCGCTTGCTGCTCGCCCGACATCCCCGACTGGCCGCCGAATTCGCGGCGAAGATGCGCGCCCTTGTGGACAAAACCGCCGTCCGCTGCGAGTGAACGAGCGGTAATGCCCGGAGATTCCAATGGTTGCGATCACGCATTGTTTTCTATCATTTTGCTTTCTTCTGCGGTCGAGTAAGCGCCTTCTGCTTTTGGTCGTTTGCTCGTGATTAGTAGTGAAGTGGATGATCGACGAACTTCGAAAAGAAGTCGCGTGTTGATGAAAGGCGCTCGAGGAATGGCGCGAAAACAAGCGACTTTCGTTCCGCTCTTCGACCTTGTTCGATGGATGAAAGCGGACGTCCGATCGAATGCTCGCCGCCCGCTCATCTCTCGGCCGCTTTCTTGTCTCGCCGGAGGGCCCCTGCTCTCGACTCCCGACGAGCAGGCCGGCGGGAGCCAATGACCGCCCACTTGCCGACCGCCGGCTCTCGACTCGTCTGTTCGAGAGTACGATCGCTCCTTCTTTTTGTTCGTGCTTGTTCGTTGACGTCAATGTTTCGACATTTGGACTGTTTCGAGTTCTTCTGCCGTTGCCCGCGAATGAGTCGGCCGTCGAAGTGCGCGGGAGGGAAGAGGCGGCAGAGAAGGAGAGGGCGGGCGCAACGGCGAACGGGCGGCGGGCAGTCGGGGGCCCCGCGATCGCCTGCCGCTTGCGAAACGCGAGTCGAGTGAAAAGAAGGCGCCTGCCTGCCCGTCCGCCCGGCCGGTCGACCGCGAGGGACGGCGGGCCGATCGGGGCGCGTCTTCTCGCCAACCGCCCGCAACGCGCTCACCTTCGGTGCGTCCCTCCGCGCTGCCCTGTTGCTCGACGTGTTGTTTACGGGCAGTCCGTCCGCTCGGCCTGCCGCCTAATGGACGCGTCGGACGGCAGAGGGGCGAACGGGACGGGGGGGTCGGCGTCCTTCGTCGGGCAGCCGCAATCCGTCGCTCCCTCCTTCCATCTCCCCGTTCATTCGGGACTCCGCCGCGAACTGCAGAAGCGAACGGTCGGTTCTGCTCGTCGGCAGCCGACAGTTTCGAACGAGGGCTTCTTTCCTCTTTCGATGTGGAGAAGAGCGGCTTTGCGGTCGTCCCGATGTTCCTCCTTTCTTTCATCCACTCGCTGTGCGTGAGAACAAACCAGAAATCCCCGATCATCTCGACTGTCCTTCTGTTTTGTCGCCTCCCGTCCTTTCCGTTCCTCTCGACGCGCCCTCGGTCTCCCTCTTGCGCCCGCAGCTCCCGTTTTCCTTCCGCTTCGCACCAATTCGAACGGCCGCCACTCGGCCGCCTTCCCGCCCGATTTCGAAAGTCGGGCAGACGAGTGGTTCGATCCAAACCCCTTTGATTCGCGCCCTCACCGCTCCAAGCGAGCGAAATCCGCGCATAAAAGGAGGACTCCGGAAAGAGCAGGGCTCTCGAACGTTTGATCGCTCGAATCAGTTGTTTGCGGGATTTCAACTCACCCGCTCGTTCGGTTAACCGCGGGGGAGAACCTCCGAAATGACGTCAGTCGGGGGCCAAAGCCCGCTCTTCCGATCACGCGATCAAAAGCGGGCGGGCGGGCTGGCCGTTCCCTCAATCACGCGAACAGCAGCCGCATTTTTCCGTCCATCTATTGCCATACGCTTTCACTTCGCATCCTTTCATTCCACGCGTGCTCCCTCCTCCTCATTCACCTCTCGTTTGCAGTGAATCGACCGAAGCGACTCAAGGCGACCAGCGGTGAGTTCCCGTCCATCCATCCGCCACTCATCCTCTTCGCTCCTTCCAGATGTCCGCGAAGAAGAACGACGAGCGCTCGAACCAAGCGGGCGTCCGAAAGCGCCTCGAGGACGAAGCGACGCGCACTCTCGAGGAGCTCGGGGTGAGTGTCTTCCCCTCCACCCGATCATCCACTGACCTCCTCCCTCTGCTTGCAGATCTCCGTCGGCCTCACCAAACTGCCGGTGATGCCGCCGGTGACGGGCTACGACCCGATCGTGATCAAAACGAGCGTCTTCAAGCTCCTGCAGAAGAAGCAGGTCTCCCTCCTCCACTACACCGTCCGCTGCACGCTCCACTACCGGCGGCGGGACGGCAGCGGCTCCCAGCTGGTGATCACCGAGGCCGAGCAATCGGAGTGAGTGCTCAACCGAACAGACCTCTCACTGATCCCCCGCTCATTGCAGCGTGCAATACGTCCGCTTCCGCCACTCGGCTCGCATCTTCTTCACCCTCGCCCAGCAGTCCAATCCGTGGCTCATCCCGGCCGCCGGCCGCCTCTTCTATGACGGGATCACGGACCTCTTCTCGCTCGACGCGCTCAACGGGGGCGCGCAGGTGAGTGGGCAGAAAGGCGGGCAGAACGGTCACTCATCTCCCTTCTTTCAGAACCTGCACGTGACGCTGGGCGGCGACTTCTGCCGGCGCCACATCCCCCAGATGGAGGCCAACATCCACGAGGTCGTCTTCGAGTTCCAGCAGACCGACCGCTCGACCGTCCTCGGCGAGGTCCTGCGGGCCGCCGCCCCGGACATCGTCGAAAACCAAAACCTCCGGCCGCTCCTCCAGTTCCTCGAGATGGCGACCTCCGAGGACGCGCTCAACAGCAAGTGAGTTCATCCTTCCTCTCTTCCCTTCATCGCCTCTTTCTTCCAGCGACGAGCTCATGCTCCGCGGCGGGCTCTGCGTGCTGAAGGTCCCGGAGGCGTTCGGCTTCCCGCCGCACAATCCGGGCGAGCTGCACGTGGGCGGCTACATTGCGCCCGGCTGCAAGAAGACGGTGCGGGCGATGGGCAGCGAGAACGCCCTCCAGTTCGGCGTCGTGATCGACCGTGAGTCTTCGTCCAGACGGCCGCAAACATCCGCCGATTTCAGCCAAGGTCGCGGCGTTCCACCACTTCGCGCAGCCCTTCAGCGACAAGGTCCTCAACGAGTTCCCGAGCGCCGAGAACGCCGAGGGGGCGCTCTTCAAGCAGATCGACGAATTCCTCAAGCACCTCTGGTTCCTGCTCCTCCATCGGCCGGAGAACACCCGCCCGCTGCGCGTGCACCACATCGCGTCCACCAACGCCGAGAACACGTTCTTCGAGCGAAACGGGCAGGATATCTCCGTTCTCGCCTACTTCCGCGAGCAGTACAACATCACGCTGCGGTAAGTCCTCTGCCCTCCTTGCCGCTTTTTACTCCCCTTTTTCCAGGTACCCCCACCTGCCGCTCGTCGTCGTGAAGCGGGGCGAGAAGGAGCTCCACTACCCGATGGAGCTGTGCGAGGTCTGCGACAACCAGCGCCTCGCCAAGGACCTCGTGGACATGGTCATCCAGCAGCAGCTGCTGGAGGTGAGTCTTCTCCATTCCACCTCCGCCAATCCACTCTTCACGGCGTGCCCGGGCGGGATTAGCGGGGTGCTGCAGCTCGCCACCGCCGGGCGGGAAACTTTCGCGGCGGGACCTCTTCTCGGGGGGAGTCCCCAGACGGGCGATGTTCAAAGCGTATTACCTCGGCTAATCAGAGGAAACGCGGAAATTCCCTGCGGCTAATCACTCGGGCATGATCAAGGAACGTAACGAAAAAAGACTTTCTGAAATTCATCCCCTCACCGCTGAGAAATTTGGTTCGCCGTTTTTCTCTTCACTAGAATGCCGCTGATTGTTTTTGTCGATGGACATTTTATCATCGCCGCTATGAATAAAGTCAAGAGAAACGCCTTTCGTCGTTTGGGTGCTGGAACCTTTCGGAGTGGCAGGCGGCTCGCCGAAAACGAATCGCCGCCCAAAAAAGCGCCGCCCGCCGTTCGCTCGCCCGCTCGGCCGGCCTCCCGCCAGACATTACACTTTGCGATCAGGCCGCCCGCTTGCCGTCTTTCCGCCGAAAACGGACCGCTCGCCACATTCGCATCCTTTCGTTCGCTTCGAAAGCGCTCATCTTTTCCTTGCTCTTGCTCGCGTGCCTACTTCCTTTTCGTTTCTTCTACGTGTTTTCCTCTTGACCCCGTCTTTTAATCAACTTTTCTTTCTCGTTTATTTCATTTCTTCGCGCGCGCGTTATTTTGTTATTTGCTCGTTCTCTAAGTTATCCGTGTTTCTTTAATCGCTTGGTTAGGGTATTCTCCTTTTTGTTTGCGTCCTTGTTTTTCATTTTATTTTCGTCTCATTTTCGTCCGTAAATGGGGAGTGGCCAACGACGCGCGCGGAAAGGAACAAAACGAAAGCAGAAGGCTGCTCGTCAAACGAATCTTCATCGGGCGAATGAGCTCAAGGAAGAACTTCAACAATCGTCGTCCGCCAACGAAACGAATGCGGCCTTTGCGAATCAAGAAGAGAGTGACGGGTTCGACGACGTCGAACAAATCTCGGAAGGAATGGAACACATGTCGATTCGGACGGCGGACGCCGAAACCCAAACCGAAGCAATGGAAACGAGAGTCGTGAAGAGTGTCGTCTTTCCGATTTCTGCAAAAGAGATCGAGAACTTGAAGAACACGAACGCGACGTTCGAAACCAAGTGCAAGGTGTTGGAAACGAAAGTTGAGGAATTGGAACAAGCTCGGAAGGAGCTGGAAAGGAAGTTGAAGGAGATGGACGCTCAACTCCAGCTGCTGAGTCACGACCACAAACAAGTGAAAGAGAAGAATGTCCAGTTGATGAACACCATCGCTGCGACCAAACGACGAAAGGAATTTGAACAACTCACGCCGCAAAGCAAGAAGCGTCGTGTGTCTCAGCAGCTGGAGGGAATCCCGCCCACCGAGCTTGCGGGGCGTTTCGCTTCCGCCTTCGACTACGACCCGATCGCCACGTACCGCTTGTTCCATCGAGAACTCGGTCTGACTTCCCTGCAGCAAATGAAACTCCGCAAAGAAGTTGCCGAGCGCTTCGGCTTCCAGCCGTTCGCTTCGAAACGAAAAGTGGAGGAGTACTTGAAGACGAATGAAGTCAAACAAGTGGTTTTGAAGTCGACGGCCGAGTGCACGGCCGTTTCGATTCTGAACCCGATCGAAGAAATCAAAGCTCGGCTCGAACGAATGATGGAGGCGGGTGTGTTCTGCCGGTTGACCGACCTTGCGACTCGCAACGAAGCCGACGTTCCCGCCGAGTGGGCGAACGAGATTTGGCTTTCAATCATGGTTGACAAGGGCGGCCGTCGGCCCGCGTGCAACAAACTGATGCTGCAGGTGGTCAACCGGACGGACTCGTCGTCCATCTTCAACACGAGCGCCCTGTGTGTGTTCACGGGCAAGAGCGACTATTCGACGGAGAAGGAACTGTTCGCTCCGCTCTTCCAGGAGCTGAAGGAGTTCGAGAACTTTACGAACACGAACGGAGAAACTTTCGTCATTAAGAAGTTCTAGGTGGCGGACATGGTGGAGGAATTGTGCTTGTCTGGACTGAAGGCGGCCTCCAGCCGCAACCCCTGTCCGGCCTGCACCTTCGACAAACCGAAGGAACTTCTGTTCAAACAACTTGAGGTTGGAACGAACCCGTCGGCCGTCCAACGAACTCTCGAGTTAATGGTTCAACACAAAGAAGAGAAGGTGTACTCGCAGGTGGAGCTTCCGCTTCACCAGGTGGAAATCAACTGTGTGGCGCCGCCCGTTTTGCACGTCTTCTTGGGCATCGGCTCCCGCGTCGAGTCGCAGCTCCGAACTGCGCTGGCCCGAGAAGACATGCAGGAAGCGGGCATCAGCTTGGACCAACTGCCCACCACTGCCGCTCGAATGAAATTGATCGAGGACTTGCGAACGAACGAACAGAAGATCGGAGAGGCAGCGGTGATTGTGGCCAAACTCGAAGAGCAGAAGCGGTGGTTGGAAGCGGCGACTCAAATGGAACACGGTCGGGTGAACGGAGAAGACATTGATGAAGTGGACGTGTGCGGAGCGCCGGTTTGCTTGAAGAAGATCCTCTCGACGGAACTGAACCGCAATTCGGTCGTTTTCGAAGAAACGGTTCAGTGCGACCAACACCCGGCCGAGTTCTTCCACCTGCTGTGCGTCGGCCTTGAACTGAACAAAAAACCGCGACGTTGGAACTGCGCGAAACGAAAGAATCAAGACCAGCTTCGGAGTTCGTGGCAGCAGCAGGTGGAGAAACTCGAGCCGAGGATCGCGAAAGAAGCCGAAAAGAAGGCGGCGGCCGTGAAACAGAAGGGGACTCTGTTGAAGAAGGCGGCGGGCGAGTACACCGACGGGCCGCGGTTGAAGAAGTGGAACGAATTCTTGGTCAAACACCGCTGCAGCCCGGGCGCCTGGTATCAGGACTTCACCGGCGGGCAAATGCGGACGTTGATCAAGAAGGCGAAGAACTTCATCGGCTTTGCGGAGTTGCCGCTGTCGAACAAAACTCAACTCATCGTCGACTGCTTCGACCTGCTGAACAGCGTGCAGCAGTACACGAAAGCTGCCTTTTTGTCGTCGAACGAGATCGAAGGGCTTAATTGGGCGGTTGCTCGGTTGAAGCAGCACATGATGAATAACTTCCCGGACGAAAGCGTCACTCCCAAGTGGCATCTCTTGCTGGAGCACTTGGTTGAGTTCGCGAAGAAACATCGAACCATCGGACTGATCAACGAGCAGGCGGTGGAATCTGCTCACAACCAATTCAACCGCTTCGCCCAGCGAGTGGCGTCGACGGACGACGAGCGGGTCCTGTCCTTCTGTTTGCAGGAGAACTGGCGGCAGAACCTGATCTCCGACACGACGTTCACTCAATAAGGAGGGAGGTAAGTGGCCGTTTGTTGCAGGTGCTTCGTTTTGTGCAATGGGTGGGTGGGAGGGGCACAAATCGACTTCAGCGCTTGCCATCGGTAGTAACGACCTCCGCAGAATATCCGGTTTGTTCTTTTTTCTTCGTTTGTTAATCTTCGTCTGGTTTTAGACCGCAGAACAACCGAGAGCAGTGACCGCTCGCAGAACATGGAGATGCTCAAGAAGCTGGTCGACCACCCGAAGACTTCTCAACTTGTGAGTTTCTTTCCGAATGACTCAAATGATCTCTGCTTGCAGAACGCTCTCCGCTACGAAGTGGTGGCCAACTCGCTGGAGCCGCCGGTGGACAAGCTCGACGCGCACGGAATCTCCCCCGCCGCTTCGCCGCCATCGAAGGTCGGTTTTTGCTCGCCGTTCGTTCATTTCTGTGATTTTAGGACGGAAAGGAGTGGAGAACGTGTTCACGCCGCACGAGCCGCACATCTGCCGTCTGATCGAATAGTTGACTCGCGACCGCCTCCCCGGACAGCTGGCCTCGAGGATGGGATCCGCAGGCCAAAGGTTCGTTCCCTTTTGTCATGCGTTTCTCATAGCCATTTTTCTTGCAGAGGTCGCGTGGAGAACTTGGCCGTCTTCGTAGTCGGCAACTGCACGTACGAGGAGACGACCGCCGTCCACGCGTGCTCGCGGATTTCCAAGTTCTTTTTTACTTTTATTAAGCTCGTATTTCTATTGTCTTTGCTTATATTTCAAACGCTTGCGCCTTCTACTTTGTTGTTGTCACTTTGTCTTGTTCATAAACTTATTTCCTCTCTTAGAAACAGCTTTTGGGCGGCATTCTAGTGAAGAGAAAAACGGCGAACCAAATTTCTCAGCGGTGAGGGGATGAATTTCAGAAAGTCTTTTTTCGTTACGTTCCTTGATCATGCCCGAGTGATTAGCCGCAGGGAATTTCCGCGTTTCCTCTGATTAGCCGAGGTAATACGCTTTGAACATCGCCCGTCTGGGGACTCCCCCCGAGAAGAGGTCCCGCCGCGAAAGTTTCCCGCCCGGCGGTGGCGAGCTGCAGCACCCCGCTACGCCTCGCTTTCCACGGGCTGAAAACGCCGTGCTCTTCTCTGCAGGCTACGACTCGCCTGCCCGTCGACCTCGAGCGGGACGTGATGAGCAACCTGCGGGCGCTCGGCATCTCGAACTCCAACGCTCTCTCGCAGGCGCACATCGCGATCGCCGAGCAGCCGATGGAGGTGAACGGCCACCACTTCGATGCGCCCACCGTCCAGTACGCGGACCGCAAGAGCCAGCTGGACTCCATGGAGGGCTCGTGGGGCACGGGCAAGTACTTCCGCCCGGCCTCCATCAAGAAGTGGGCGCTCTACAGCTTCCGGCGGGCGGGCGACCGCGGCGGCAACAACATGCCCTTCGCCGACATGAAGTGAGTTCTGCCCGAGCAGCACGATCAACTCCTCCTCTCTTCCACTTGCAGCACCTTCCACAACGCGTTCGTTCGCTTCTGTCGTTCGAAGGGCATGACGATCGGCAACGCGAACGACGGCAAGGAGTTCGTCATTCCCGACACGAAGGAGATGGAGCACCAGAAGATCATGGAGCTCATGAACAACGCGGCCGGCGGCGGCTGCCAGTTCGTGCTCTACGTCACGGGCAAGGAGGACGTCTCGTGAGTTCCGGGCGGTAGAGGGCGAATCACCGCCTGTCTTCTTCAGGATTCATAAAGCGATGAAATACTTCGAACGGAACACGGGAATCGTCACCCAGGTGAATGGGGGAGTGGAGGGCGGAAGTGAACGGCCGCTCCTTTCAGAACGTGACCGCGGCCATCGCGCGTCAGTGCGCCGGCATCGGCGAGCCCGCCAAGCCCCAGACCCTCGAGAACGTCGTCAACAAGACGAACATGAAGGTCGGCGGCATCAACTACGAGGTCCCGCTGCAGGTCGCCCAGTGAGTCCCGTTCTTCCCCGCACCCACCCCCCTCATCCACTCGTTGCAGGAAGCACCTGAAGGAGAGCGACCTCTTCATCGGCGTCTCGTCGAACGTGAGCGCCGGCGGGTTCCAGGGCTACGCGAAGCACCCGACCGTGGTGGGGGTGAGTGGCCGTCGCCTTCCGCTCGTTCACTCCTCCCCTCTGCTTTCAGTACGCGGCCAACGACCTGAAGCACTCCATCGAGTACTCGGGCAACTACATCTTCCAGGAGCCGCTGCGCAACGAGCAGATCAAAGTGATCGCGAAGATCGTCGGGATCGCCGTCGACCGCTTCACGAAGAACCGCGGCGGCCCGCCGAAGCGCGTGTTCCTCTTCCGCAACTCTTCGTCCGAGGGCTCGTTCGATTCCGTGAGTTCCCGCCCGCTCTCCTTCGCCCACTCACCGCTTGCAGGTCATGAAGTACGAGATCCCGCTCGTGCAACGCGTGCTGAAGGCGGTGGGCGCCCAGCTGGTGTTCGTCGTGGCCACGCGTCTGCACAACATTCGCCTCACGCCCGCCCAGCCGCCCGCCAACCCGAGCGTGAAGAACTCCGAACGCAACCTGCGGGCGGGCACGTGCGTCGACACGACGATCACGAACCCCTACGTCGCGGAGTTCTTCCTCCTCGGACACGTGGGCAAGCTGGTGAGTCGTCTGGCCCCTCCCCCGTCCACTCACCCACTCGCTGGTTGCAGGGAACGTCGAAGGTCCCCCGCTACGACGTGCTCTGCAACGAGCCGAAGATCGAAATGGAGGACCTCCAACGGTTGACGTTCCACCTGTGTTTCGGACATCAGATCGTGAACGAACCGACCTCCCTGCCCACGCCCGTCTTCGTCGCGTCCGAGATGGCCAAGCGGGGCCGGACCGTCTACGAGGTCGCCTTGTGAGTGCATCCTCCCTCTTACACGTACTCCTCTCGTTCAGGCCTCACCTCGGCGGCGTCTTCGACTCGTCGGACTTCCAGCGCCTGACCGCCAGCCTGGACTACGCGGACTCCCCGCTCCGTGAAGTCCGCTTCAACTCGTGAGCGATCGCCCCAACGTCTCCACTTCGCTTCGAGTCGATTCAATCCACCACCAACCATCCACCAATACTCTTTTCTCTCGCATTTGTTCTCTCTCCTCTTCGTTAGATGATCCCTCATTCCTCCTTTCCCCTCCTTCCGCGCAACCAATAGGAATCCCAAACCTGCTGCTTTCTCTTCCCTCTGGTCATGCTCCCACTGCATCCATTCCTTTGTTGTTTTTTGTGTTGTGTGTCTCGTTCATTCCTTGATTTCGTTTAGTAAATGCAGCATGGGAGTCGGCCTCAGTTCGCGTGTGGAGGGGCGCAAAGAAGTCGGGGGTTCCGCAGACGAAAAGAAAAAGAGAGACCTTTGAGCAGGAGGTGGAAGCTTTCGCTCGAACACCACTTGTGTATTCGAAGGGGGCTCGAATGGACTGTACGAAGAGCTGCGGATTAGAAGGCCGAAAGAGCGAGGACGAGCAGAGGGCGCCGAAGGAAGGCGAGCGGATGTTTTTGATTTCGAGATGCGAAACGGTCGACCACTTTCGCCCTGCCGCTCTTTCGTTTTCGACGGCGATCTTCGTTCTGCTGCCCCACCGAAGGGGCGGGCGACAGCACGGGGCGACCGCACGAAAGGGGAACTCGCAGTTGGCATGTGGCCCGTTTTTTCTGCTCGGTGGATGCGACTTTCAGCGATCAGATGCTCCGGATTCACCGTTCTTCTTGCCTTGTCCCCACGAAGCAACCATCTTTTGTTTCATTCGAAGAGAATCAGGACTGCCGGATTCACCGATCGAGTGCTCGTTCTCGTGATTTTTTGCGCAGTTCGAACGATTCTGCACCGACGTTTATTCAATGAAAAATCTTGATTCACGAACTGCAAGAACACCGCAAGTAGAGGAGATTCATCGAGCGGACGGCGTCTTGGGCGGTCGCGGAACGTTCGCTCCCACTTCCCCTTCCAATGCAACTGAAAAGAAGCTGTGTACGGGGGTCTTCCGGTTGATGCGCTCACCGATCGCTGTTTTGCGCACAGGGATCGTCGACGGAGTGTTCGGAACGCGGGTCGGCCTGAAAGGAAGCTGGTGAACGTCCCCTCTTCTCGGCACTCACCGCCGGCCCGAAGAAAATCGTGCAGCTGGTAGGAGACGGCAGTCGTACCGCAACCTCCGCACCTCTCTGCCTCCGCCGCTTCTCATAACTTGCCCACGCGTTCATCAGTTCGACTCACACGAGAATCGAATTCGCAGGTAGGCCTGAAACCAGGGGACAGTAAGCGAACGAAGAAAAGAAGCGGGCATCTCACCGTTTGTCCGTTCGGCGGCTTGTCGATCTTCCCGATGATCTCGCACACGAACAGAAAGCGAGCGGAGGGATCCTGCTTGCAAGAACTGTGAGGGACAGAAGAGGAGCGTGGGCTCACCGATGAAACCGCCTTGAGTTCTGCGAGTTGCAGTCTTCACACTGCCCGAGTTGCCCGACGGCCGAACGCGGGCGGTGTGCCGATGAGGGACTTGCTCGTCGTCGCTCTCGTCGCTCGCAACATCGGCAGGGCTCCTTCTCGCGCATTCTGCAATCCAACCGCTCACTCGCCTCGGCTCCTCCCAACCAACCTGCAGGCGAGCAGCACGTCCGCAGTCCAACTGGGAGTTCTGCGAGGGATCGTCGACGGAATGTTGCTGAATGCCTGGAAGAAGGCGATCATTCTCTCCTCTTCGAAAAAGAAAGACTCACGATCGACGGCGACGAGATGGCCGAAGTCCCGCACGTGCACCTTAGGCATCGGCTGCTCCGCAAGCGCCGTCGTCGTTTCTCCTGCGATCTGAAGCATCGAGATCAGCGTGAAGAGAAGGCAGGCGCTTCTTACCGTTTGGTCCTTGCCCGAAAGCAGACGAAAAGGTCCCAGCGGAGTCAACTGCAACCGGCGAAGCACGTCCATCGATCTGGGGTTCTGGAAGGAGAGCGAACGTTCGAAAGGAGCAGGAGATGAGCTCACAGCGAAGATCGCGGCCAAACCCCACACCAACCGACCGAACACTTCCCAAGAAATCGGGGCGAAATGAGCGGGCGGGAGGAAAAGCGACCGCACCGGCGGCGGGCAGGAGGGCGAACTGATCGCCCGGCCGCTTCCTTCCGCCTTTTCTGCCCGCCGGTTGCGCACTTGCGGCACGATGCAACCAATGAGGTGGCTGCGAATAACCCGGAAATTGCAACTTCTCGCGCCCGCTTCTGATTTCCGTACTGACTGCTCTTTGGTCCTTCAACCACTCGTTGCGGAAGCCCTGATACAAAGAATCGTGTTCCAACGACGACGACTGTCTCCACTCCGCCTCGCCGAAAACCCCGTTCTGAACACGAAAAACTCCCGCCCAGATTGTCGGCGGCCGCAAGGCGCCCGAATTTCGGCCGGGCGCCCGCCGCCGGTCGGCAGTCGTCCCAATCGGGCGGAGGAGTCGGCTGCAGATTTTGTCCGCTTTCTCTCTCGCCGCTGTCTTGATTCTGACTGCATCCATGAATTGTGATCCTTTGGACATGCTCCCTATCCCTCGGGAGTCCCTTTCTTCCTCCGTTCGGCTGCAACATTCCGGATTTTGAACGAACTTTAATTTAATCCTGCTGCGTTGTTGGTGATTAAATTAAAGTTCCATCAAAATCTACTCCACCTAACCGCAACCACGCGTCTCGCGCGGGAAGAACGAAGCGGACCACCCAGAACGCCCCCTGCTGCCCGCCCACTATCCGCTCGTTTCTCGCCCGAAATTCGAGAAAAAGTCCCCACTATTCCTGGTTGTTTTCATCTAAAATGCCAACTCCGCACGTGATCCGCCCGACGGCCTCCCGACTGCCCGCTGTTGCAGCCACTCGCCCGTCATGTACGCCGAGATTCGCGAGCTGGTCGACTTCTTCGCGTGGCCGATGTTCGACGGGATGCCGACGGCGAAGGTCAACATGTTCGCCGAGGTGTTCGCCAACGACATGCTCGTGACGATCGTGAACGAGGCGGCGGGCGGCTCGGGCGTGCAGATCCGCAGTGAGTTCCCTCATTCCTTCCTTCTTCTGTTGAGTGTGGTTGCAGAGCACGTGAACGGCTTCTGGGTGTTCCGCGACGGGTCCTACCTGATGCCCGTGCTGGCCGGCGCCCTGGACAAGTGCTGCATCTCGGTGCACGAGTTCTTCGCCTGCTTCAAGGGTCCGTTCGCCCTCTCCTCCCCTCCGCTCACCCCCGCCCGTTGCAGACCTGCGCGTGAGCTTCAAGCTGGACATCGGGGCGGTGCACTGGCTGGTGGACGGGCGGCCGAGCATGCTGGACCTGACGCCCTTCAAGAGGGACGACTTCCGCTTCGAGTACCCCGTGCGCGTCATCGAGGCCATGCTCCACCAGCTGTATCGTGAGTTCCCCCTCCACAACGAGTGCAGTCTTCCCTGCAAACCAAGAGGAGACCTACGAGACTTTCCAGCCGCCCAACTTCGTGCCGCTGCAGCTGTACGCGACGGACGCGTTTAGTTCGACAATCCGGGCGTGGGTTCCCCCCCTTCCGCTCATTCCTCTGCTCCGTTCAAGCCCCGAAGGTGTGCATGTTCCGGGCGGTGGGCGTCCCGCTGCAGCTCTGTCGGGCCTCGGACCTGAAGGCGCTGCCCCTGTTCGGCAACGAGCAGCTCGTGAACGGCAACAGCCCCACGAACGTCATCAAGGTCGAGTTCTTCCACACCGGCTGGTGGCATCAGGGCCCCTACGTCCACGGCGTCCCCATCCTCCAGTAGGGCCGGTAGAGGGGTTTTAATTGATGGTGTGTTCGTTGAATGTTTCTCTTTCTGTTGTTGATTTTTCGGTTGTGAATAGAGATCGAAGTAAATGAGGAGTTCCGCTTGCGTGTTCGGCGAGTTGGAGGAAGGAAAAGCAATTTTGTTTCGCTTGTTTCGCGATCAGCAGTCGGCTTCGATTGAAAGCCGTTGATTCTCGTGAACCGGCGCTCGTTGAAGAGGCGGCGGATGAGTCACTTCCGATTTACCCGCCACTCGAGGGGATGGCGGATAGACGGCCTTCTTCCTGTTGTTTACAACACGAGGCGGCGGCCATCAGCCGGCCGATCGTCCCCGCATTCGTTCACTCGCTTGATCTCGCCCGCCTCGTCTATCTTCTGCCTGCTCTTCGCCGTCCACCAACAACAGGCATCGCTTCACGCTCGAAACACAGCAAGGCATGAAAGATTGTCTGTTGTCGATGGACGGTCGGAACACGAAGTCATTCTTTTAAGTGGTGAGTGCTCCTTTTCGAACTCGTGGCCGCTCCGTGCCTCTGCTTCCAGAGCGCATAGAGGGACGAGGAAGGGATGCCCGCCACAGACCTACCATCACGGCGTTTTCAGCCCGTGGAAAGCGAGGCGTAGCGGGGTGCTGCAGCTCGCCACCGCCGGGCGGGAAACTTTCGCGGCGGGACCTCTTCTCGGGGGGAGTCCCCAGACGGGCGATGTTCAAAGCGTATTACCTCGGCTAATCAGAGGAAACGCGGAAATTCCCTGCGGCTAATCACTCGGGCATGATCAAGGAACGTAACGAAAAAAGACTTTCTGAAATTCATCCCCTCACCGCTGAGAAATTTGGTTCGCCGTTTTTCTCTTCACTAGAATGCCGCCCAAAAGCTGTTTCTAAGAGAGGAAATAAGTTTATGAACAAGACAAAGTGACAACAACAAAGTAGAAGGCGCAAGCGATTGAAATATAAGCAAAGACAATAGAAATACGAGCTTAATAAAAGTAAAAAAGAACTTGGAAATCCGCGAGCACGCGTGGACGGCGGTCGTCTCCTCGTACGTGCAGTTGCCGACTACCAAGACGGCCAAGTTCTCCACGCGACCTCTGCAAGAAAAATGGCTATGAGAAACGCATGACAAAAGGGAACGAACCTTTGGCCTGCGGATCCCATCCTCGAGGCCAGCTGTCCGGGGAGGCGGTCGCGAGTCAACTATTCGATCAGACGGCAGATGTGCGGCTCGTGCGGCGTGAACACGTTCTCCACTCCTTTCCGTCCTAAAATCACAGAAATGAACGAACGGCGAGCAAAAACCGACCTTCGATGGCGGCGAAGCGGCGGGGGAGATTCCGTGCGCGTCGAGCTTGTCCACCGGCGGCTCCAGCGAGTTGGCCACCACTTCGTAGCGGAGAGCGTTCTGCAAGCAGAGATCATTTGAGTCATTCGGAAAGAAACTCACAAGTTGAGAAGTCTTCGGGTGGTCGACCAGCTTCTTGAGCATCTCCATGTTCTGCGAGCGGTCACTGCTCTCGGTTGTTCTGCGGTCTAAAACCAGACGAAGATTAACAAACGAAGAAAAAAGAACAAACCGGATATTCTGCGGAGGTCGTTACTACCGATGGCAAGCGCTGAAGTCGATTTGTGCCCCTCCCACCCACCCATTGCACAAAACGAAGCACCTGCAACAAACGGCCACTTACCTCCCTCCTTATTGAGTGAACGTCGTGTCGGAGATCAGGTTCTGCCGCCAGTTCTCCTGCAAACAGAAGGACAGGACCCGCTCGTCGTCCGTCGACGCCACTCGCTGGGCGAAGCGGTTGAATTGGTTGTGAGCAGATTCCACCGCCTGCTCGTTGATCAGTCCGATGGTTCGATGTTTCTTCGCGAACTCAACCAAGTGCTCCAGCAAGAGATGCCACTTGGGAGTGACGCTTTCGTCCGGGAAGTTATTCATCATGTGCTGCTTCAACCGAGCAACCGCCCAATTAAGCCCTTCGATCTCGTTCGACGACAAAAAGGCAGCTTTCGTGTACTGCTGCACGCTGTTCAGCAGGTCGAAGCAGTCGACGATGAGTTGAGTTTTGTTCGACAGCGGCAACTCCGCAAAGCCGATGAAGTTCTTCGCCTTCTTGATCAACGTCCGCATTTGCCCGCCGGTGAAGTCCTGATACCAGGCGCCCGGGCTGCAGCGGTGTTTGACCAAGAATTCGTTCCACTTCTTCAACCGCGGCCCGTCGGTGTACTCGCCCGCCGCCTTCTTCAACAGAGTCCCCTTCTGTTTCACGGCCGCCGCCTTCTTTTCGGCTTCTTTCGCGATCCTCGGCTCGAGTTTCTCCACCTGCTGCTGCCACGAACTCCGAAGCTGGTCTTGATTCTTTCGTTTCGCGCAGTTCCAACGTCGCGGTTTTTTGTTCAGTTCAAGGCCGACGCACAGCAGGTGGAAGAACTCGGCCGGGTGTTGGTCGCACTGAACCGTTTCTTCGAAAACGACCGAATTGCGGTTCAGTTCCGTCGAGAGGATCTTCTTCAAGCAAACCGGCGCTCCGCACACGTCCACTTCATCAATGTCTTCTCCGTTCACCCGACCGTGTTCCATTTGAGTCGCCGCTTCCAACCACCGCTTCTGCTCTTCGAGTTTGGCCACAATCACCGCTGCCTCTCCGATCTTCTGTTCGTTCGTTCGCAAGTCCTCGATCAATTTCATTCGAGCGGCAGTGGTGGGCAGTTGGTCCAAGCTGATGCCCGCTTCCTGCATGTCTTCTCGGGCCAGCGCAGTTCGGAGCTGCGACTCGACGCGGGAGCCGATGCCCAAGAAGACGTGCAAAACGGGCGGCGCCACACAGTTGATTTCCACCTGGTGAAGCGGAAGCTCCACCTGCGAGTACACCTTCTCTTCTTTGTGTTGAACCATTAACTCGAGAGTTCGTTGGACGGCCGACGGGTTCGTTCCAACCTCAAGTTGTTTGAACAGAAGTTCCTTCGGTTTGTCGAAGGTGCAGGCCGGACAGGGGTTGCGGCTGGAGGCCGCCTTCAGTCCAGACAAGCACAATTCCTCCACCATGTCCGCCACCTAGAACTTCTTAATGACGAAAGTTTCTCCGTTCGTGTTCGTAAAGTTCTCGAACTCCTTCAGCTCCTGGAAGAGCGGAGCGAACAGTTCCTTCTCCGTCGAATAGTCGCTCTTGCCCGTGAACACACACAGGGCGCTCGTGTTGAAGATGGACGACGAGTCCGTCCGGTTGACCACCTGCAGCATCAGTTTGTTGCACGCGGGCCGACGGCCGCCCTTGTCAACCATGATTGAAAGCCAAATCTCGTTCGCCCACTCGGCGGGAACGTCGGCTTCGTTGCGAGTCGCAAGGTCGGTCAACCGGCAGAACACACCCGCCTCCATCATTCGTTCGAGCCGAGCTTTGATTTCTTCGATCGGGTTCAGAATCGAAACGGCCGTGCACTCGGCCGTCGACTTCAAAACCACTTGTTTGACTTCATTCGTCTTCAAGTACTCCTCCACTTTTCGTTTCGAAGCGAACGGCTGGAAGCCGAAGCGCTCGGCAACTTCTTTGCGGAGTTTCATTTGCTGCAGGGAAGTCAGACCGAGTTCTCGATGGAACAAGCGGTACGTGGCGATCGGGTCGTAGTCGAAGGCGGAAGCGAAACGCCCCGCAAGCTCGGTGGGCGGGATTCCCTCCAGCTGCTGAGACACACGACGCTTCTTGCTTTGCGGCGTGAGTTGTTCAAATTCCTTTCGTCGTTTGGTCGCAGCGATGGTGTTCATCAACTGGACATTCTTCTCTTTCACTTGTTTGTGGTCGTGACTCAGCAGCTGGAGTTGAGCGTCCATCTCCTTCAACTTCCTTTCCAGCTCCTTCCGAGCTTGTTCCAATTCCTCAACTTTCGTTTCCAACACCTTGCACTTGGTTTCGAACGTCGCGTTCGTGTTCTTCAAGTTCTCGATCTCTTTTGCAGAAATCGGAAAGACGACACTCTTCACGACTCTCGTTTCCATTGCTTCGGTTTGGGTTTCGGCGTCCGCCGTCCGAATCGACATGTGTTCCATTCCTTCCGAGATTTGTTCGACGTCGTCGAACCCGTCACTCTCTTCTTGATTCGCAAAGGCCGCATTCGTTTCGTTGGCGGACGACGATTGTTGAAGTTCTTCCTTGAGCTCATTCGCCCGATGAAGATTCGTTTGACGAGCAGCCTTCTGCTTTCGTTTTGTTCCTTTCCGCGCGCGTCGTTGGCCACTCCCCATTTACGGACGAAAATGAGACGAAAATAAAATGAAAAACAAGGACGCAAACAAAAAGGAGAATACCCTAACCAAGCGATTAAAGAAACACGGATAACTTAGAGAACGAGCAAATAACAAAATAACGCGCGCGCGAAGAAATGAAATAAACGAGAAAGAAAAGTTGATTAAAAGACGGGGTCAAGAGGAAAACACGTAGAAGAAACGAAAAGGAAGTAGGCACGCGAGCAAGAGCAAGGAAAAGATGAGCGCTTTCGAAGCGAACGAAAGGATGCGAATGTGGCGAGCGGTCCGTTTTCGGCGGAAAGACGGCAAGCGGGCGGCCTGATCGCAAAGTGTAATGTCTGGCGGGAGGCCGGCCGAGCGGGCGAGCGAACGGCGGGCGGCGCTTTTTTGGGCGGCGATTCGTTTTCGGCGAGCCGCCTGCCACTCCGAAAGGTTCCAGCACCCAAACGACGAAAGGCGTTTCTCTTGACTTTATTCATAGCGGCGATGATAAAATGTCCATCGACAAAAACAATCAGCGGCATTCTAGTGAAGAGAAAAACGGCGAACCAAATTTCTCAGCGGTGAGGGGATGAATTTCAGAAAGTCTTTTTTCGTTACGTTCCTTGATCATGCCCGAGTGATTAGCCGCAGGGAATTTCCGCGTTTCCTCTGATTAGCCGAGGTAATACGCTTTGAACATCGCCCGTCTGGGGACTCCCCCCGAGAAGAGGTCCCGCCGCGAAAGTTTCCCGCCCGGCGGTGGCGAGCTGCAGCACCCCGCTAATCCCGCCCGGGCACGCCGTGACCATTCGCTCGCTTCGTTCTTTTATTCCACGGTAGCATTCAACCAACAACAAAGAAATGGGCGGTTTGTTCGATTTCTTGAGCAGTCGGGCGGTCGGCTCACGTCTCGACGAATTTGAGCTCCTCGCAGTCGGTCAGCCTGAAAAGGAGGAGGAAATCAGGGATGTTTCTCATGTGAAGGAGAACTCACCAGTCCGAACGCCGAAGAGGGCGGTCGACTCTCGACCGATCGGAGAAAAGAGGCGTGAAAGATCAATGCGAATGCATTCGCAGGGTCCACTTCGATCCCAGCGGTCTGCACAGCGGGGATGAGGACTGGGGGAAGATGGCGACCTTACCGTTCGGACGCTTGAGCAACGAGGCGAGAACGGGTCGCAGGAAACCGCAGTACGCAGGCCGTTCGGCTGAGAAAACACGCGCTGAAAGAAGTCGATTACTCATGTCCGCGATCCGCCGAACAAACCAGCGACAGGGGACCGAAAGGAGGCGGAACTTGGATCTGCAGGCCAACGTCCATCGCAGAAATGATGGGCAGCTTCGATACAGAGAGAAAAGGGCGTGAGCGAGCTCTTCGTCGTGCAGCACACGCGACCGTCCGCTCAACGCGTTCTTGAGTCGCTCAACTCGCGGTCGTCGCAGTTTCCACTTGATCAGCTGAAGAGGAGGGCGAGAAGCAGGGATTCACGTTTAAATGGAGAACTTACCAATGGGAATGACGAGTGCAGGCAGCTTGGTAATCGCTCCAAAAGCCAGCCGCAAGATCGATGGAAATGCATTGCCGGACCTCCTGGAATCCGTTCGACCAACCCACTCGACCGCTCTCGGCTCACCCGCAGAAGAGACGGGTGAAGGATCGGCGACCGAATGTTCTCAAGAACATTGGCCGTCTGCAGAGGAGAACGTGATCAACACGTATTTTGAGCGGAAGACTCACAACAGAAGAGAGGTGCAAGTTGTGCGTCCATCTCGTCCCATCCGGGCGCCGACACAAGGGCGAAATGGTCGACAGCTCGTCCTGTAAGCGAGAATTTAAGAGGAGGATGAGAACGCGCAGTTCGAACCCTTGTTCGTCCCGCTCGACCTCCTTCTCAAAATGAAGGCCGCTGCAATCCACCCGCCGCTCGGTAGGGAGTCGTGCGATCGGCCTCTTATTCCACTCACACTGAAAGAATCCGTCGACTGCGACTGAAAGGGGCGGAGAACGCAACTTACCAAAGAAAAGAAGGCCGTCCGTTGCGAGCAGCGTCTTGCGGTTCGTCTTACAAACGAGAGACAACGGCCAGCAGTTCGATCTGAAAGCAGAAAGGATGGACGAGTGGAGACGAGGATCGCGCCTTACCAGTTAGCGGCTTGACTGCTGGTTGAGGTTGCGTTCACACGCGGAACGGCCGTTCAGTTCGCAGAAAGAGGATTCACTTGGAAGCGAGAGAAGCGAGCCGCCCCAACAGTTCGAATCGATCGACTGCAAAGATGGAGAGCCGCCGTTTGGGACGAGAACTCACCGGTCAGACGTCAAGAGGGGACTTGAGAACTGGATGACGGGCAGGACGCAAGATCACTGCGGCTTCATTCCCACATCGAACACAAAGCAGCCCACGAGCTGCAATTCGCCCGTCACTGTCGCCCCCTGTTCTCGACTCACTCGGAAGATCTTGAGTCGTGGATCTTGGGGGGATTCACAAATTGAAGCAGGCGTCTCATGGATCGTCGACGGAATGTTTGGAGAAGAGCGAGCCCGAAAGAGAGATGGTGTTCATTTTGTTGTGCGGAAAGGTACTCACCCCAAAGAGGAGACGAACTTGCAGGCACTCAGGCGTCAGCCACGCACACCATCGGCCGTCGGAGAATCGATTCACAAACGAGACCTGAACACAAAGAGAATGAACGCATTGAAGAGAATTGACGGACTCACCAGTGAGAAGCTTGTCGACAGTCCCGCTGACGCAGCGCACAGCCGCCGCTGATCCGCCCGCCAACCGAGGAGTCCGCAGGTGAAGGCGATCTGAAAGTGGGCGGCTGACGATGAGGGCAGAGGAAACAAAGAACTCACCGGCGAATGAACGTGGCTCGCGAACTTCCTCGCCGCCACACGTTCGGTGTAGACGTTTCCTCGTCGCTTCTTGCAACAGGGAGAGGCGTCCGGGGGTGATCAGCGTCTGATCGTCTTCGCACAGAGGTTCGAGGGGCAGAAGAGTCCGCACAGCAGCACGCCGTGATCCCCTTGGCGTTGAAATGAAAAACGGAAAGAAAACGGCCGGCTCGAAGGGGCGACAACTGGATTGAATGGACAACTCGCTGCTTTCGGTTCGTGTTTGTTTCCCCGCGGATTCTTCTAGATCGTCCGCGTGGCTGTCGCGGCGGGAGTCGTCTGCCGGCTGCCGCGGGCGGCGGAATTTCCGCTCATTCTTGCCAGCGTCGTCCGTCGCAGCCGGTCAGCCGCTCTTTTCTGGCGAGCGGGCGGATTTGTTGCCCGATCGTGGGCGCTGATCGAAAGATCGGGACGAGCAATCGCAACTTCCTGAGTTTCTTCTCTCAACTCGGGGCAGAAGCAAACGGGGACAACGTTCACGATTTCTTTCTTTGAGGTCGATGTTCAATCGGAACTGGACGGCGGACGAGAGTTGTTTACCGGAGCACCGCGAACCTAGCGCACTCCAACGAGCGGCATTACACGGAATCGTCGACGGAATGTTCGAAACTGTCTGCAACGAGCGGGAAGGCACTCGCGTGAAGGTAGAAGGGCGGTACTCACGGAGAACACCGCCGACTCAACAGTGTGGGAGGAAAGAATCCAACCGACGGCCCGATCGTCGATTTTTGCAGAAAGAAGAACTTGTTGCCGTTCAATAATAAAGAGCACGAAGGAATGGAACGGTCGTTTATTCTCGATCTCTTCAACAATTCGGCACTCTGCTTATTCTCGTGAACAAAGGGCGATCATTCTGGGAAGAGGCGGGGATATTTCGAGGGGGCGTCGAGTTCGTGCACCTCGAACTCCACGAAATGGCGCCAGCGGACGTTGCGAACGGGCGGCGCGCAGACGGCGTCCAGGAGCGGCTGGGCGGTCTGGTGAGTGAGGAGCGGCGAGTGGCGACGGAAGCGGTCGAAGGCGGCGGTCGTGCTGTCTCGGAAGTCACGCATCTCCTCCTGGTCGGCGGTCTCGAGGGCGACGAGACGCTTCCGGTTCAATTCCGTCCGCTTGGTCTCCAACTGCAGCCAGGCGTTGAGGTGCTCCTTCTGCAACGAGTGGGCGGTCGGGGCGGAACGAAGAGACTCACTTCTTGGCGGAAATTGCGCGCGCTTTCCGCTCGCACGCGCTCCAACTGGGCGCGGAAGACGGCCATCGCGGACTGCAGTTCGGCGGCCTGCAAGCGGGAGTGAGTGGGCGGGAGGACGGTCGACTGCCCACCTCCGCCTCGAAGTCGGCGAGCGTCCCCTCGGCGGCCGTCGTCTTCGGAACGGGCGGCAGGACGCGGTGGATGGTCGGCTGGAGCTTGCGGCCGGCCTCGCGCAGGCCGTCGAGCAGCAACTCCAGCGTCCGCACGTGCTGCTCGTTGCCCGGCCGCTCGTACGGCAGGCGGAGGGCGAACTCGAGGGCCATCCGCAACGCCTCGTCGTCCGCTGGTAGCGTCCACGGACACTCGCTCGCTTCCATTGCGACCGCACGAGAGGAAAGCGAACTGAGGAAATGAAGCTGCTGGCCGCTTCCTCCCGCCCTTTGCACCCGCCGGTCACCCATTTTCTGCATGGCGCAATCTGCGAACTGCGTTGAATAAACCGAACAAATGGCGAGGTTTGCGCTCGAGCCGTGTGACTACGCAGGGCTGATTCCCCGCGATATCCCGTCCACTCGCAGAGACGAGCAAGCCGAAATTGAGATCTTGCCGCACATTGAATGCTTGACGCGGTGGTGAACAATTGGGTCTATTCGAAACGTTCGTTCTGTCCACTCTTCGCTTGCTCGTTGATTTTCGTCGTGTGTCATGTGCGCCTCGTCCCTTTGTCTCTATTTTGTCAGTAAAAACACGTCAGCTCGGGCAATTAGTGCAAGTCGGCGACTGCTTCTGCGACGAATTTCCTCGCTCCGTCCGCCGAACAATCTGGGTGGTCCAATCGATCGGATTGTGGCGGGCGTTTCGCCAAACGGCCGAGTGGGAGGCGAACGCCGGATTTCGCTCGCTTGCTGTTTGGACTGCGGGAATTTTTGTTGATTGCTGGTTTGTTGCAAAGAAGATGGATTCCTGCAGTCAATCCACCTCACTGCCGATCTTTACGTTGATTATTGTGGGATTTGTTTTCTTCCTTTCGCACCGTCTCTTCTTTCAGAAGATGGATCGGGACCACAGCCGCCGTTCGCCGGACAGGGAGCGGCACTCGTCTCGCCCACGGTCCTCCCACTCGAACTCCGACCGCTACCGAGACCGTTCGGATCGCCATCGGTCGGAAGGTGCTCGCGGACACCGCTCGCCGGACCGAGAACGCCACTCCAGCCGCTCGCACTCCGACCGCCACCGGGATGAGCGGCATGAGCGCGAAAGCGAGCGCCGCCGCCACGAGCGTGAAGAACGGCACGAGCGGGAGCGTATTCGGGAGCGCGCGGGTCGTGGGCAACGGGATCGCGATCGGACGTCCTCCAGCCGCGGCCACCGGCGGCACGAGCGGTCACCTTCTCGCCGTGATCGGGGGTTTCTCGGCCATGATCGCCACTCGCTGCAACAACAGCGAGAACGCCGGCCATCCGTCCCGCCCGAAAACCTCCAGCCGCCTCCACTTCGCCCTTCGCCACCCGTCATCCTGCTTACCATTCAATACGTTCGGCCGGTAAGTCGAATTTCATCGTTCTTCTTTTATTTGCTCCGTTTAGACTCCGCGCGTCCAAGTGCCTCGAGAAGCCGTCGCGTCGATCGTTGAGCGCAAGCTCGAGAACGGGCTCTTCTTCTACTTGTGCAAGGTGCCCACGGAGGGCGGTCTGCTGGTCGACAAGCTCGTCTCGCCGCTCGCCTTCGATCCCAAGGACATCGCTCACTTCGAGCACCTGAATCGGGACAATCGCTCGTCTTTCGATGACAACCACGATCCGAGGTTGGGAGAGCCGCTCTGCGAATCGGTTCGTTCAGATCACTTCTTTCGGTCATTCTTCTCTCCGTTGATTGCAGGTCGAGTGGGTGGGCCGCGTGCGGGACACGGGCGACCCGGCGACTTTCGTTCTGCTCCGCTACGAGAACGATTTCCACGAACTCGTGCCGCTCGAGTCCGCCGACCTCCACCACCGCGAGAAGCTGCTCGCGTACTTCAACCGAGTCGTCTTTTTCCGCGGGTGATCCTCTCGGTGAAGTGCGTGCAATGCGTTTAGACTGTTCGTTGTCGAATAAGAGAGTTTAATTCTGGACGGCGGTGTCGGCGGCGGCGCCCCGAATCCCGTGGCTGACGAAGCGCGGCATTCGGGCGCGCGGATTGTGGGCCATGCGGAAGATCACGTCGCAGAGGGGACTGGGCGGCTCCAGACTGTCGCGGAAGTTGCAGAAGCGGACGAGCGGCAGGAGGACGTCGCCGTCGATCCGCACGAACTTCGTGTGCTGCGGCGAGTGGCGGAAGGCGAAGTCGCGCAGGTGGCGGTCGTTCAGCGTGATCTACGGGCAAGAGCATTCGAACGAGAGGAGAAGGACTCACCTCGAAGCTCCACTCGTGTGTGACCACGCTCAACGTCGTGCTCTTGCCCACCTCCACGTGCCGCGGCAGCCACTCCTCCACGTCGCGGATCCCGTCCGTCGAGGCGCTCAGAACGACGCCGCTCTCCCCGTCCAGGGCGACGTCCACCCGCAGCGAGGTGCCGAACGGACCCGCGTACTCGAAGAAGAAGGAATTTCTTTGGCCATTGAACGGAACGCAGTGCAAGTGGACCTCCGAACCGATGGGCAGGCCGTTGAAGATGAACTTCCGGAAGGGCGCCTTCTGCAAGTGGAAGTTCGAGGGCAAAGAGCGAGAAAACGGACCTGATTTCGGTAATCGACGTCCATCGCGTTCCTTCTCGTCGGCGGCAATCGAAGCGGGCTTATCTCGAAACAACCGACCGCAAGCGGGACGAGGGCGAACGCGTCGGCCGCCTTTCGCAGACACAAGACTCGCTGCCCACGGGAAGCCGATTGATTGCGTTGTTCGACGTGCACCCTTCCTCTTTTCTTCCGTTCTTCCTCCAAAGCGGCGGGCAAACAGTTTAAAAGCAAAATTTGTTCTCCGGTTGTTCTCTGCGGGATTGTGGCCCCCGCTTTTCCATCGGACGGCGATCAAACAGAGGCCATTCGAATTCCCGTTACTCGCATGCTCCAAACCGAAAACGCGGCCCACCCAACACGTGCTTTCCAAACATTAGAAACCAACGGGAATGATCAAGAGCAAAACCGATCGGTAAGCAAAAGCATGACAAATAGGCGGCTCCGTTTGCATCAATGATTCCCCTTCCTGCTCAACAACCCCTACGCACGCGGTCGTCTTCGAGCACCCTCATCTGTTTGTCGACGTAATCAGTTGGGAAAGAAGTCCCCGGGTTAATTAGAGCGAACGGAAGTCGCGTGATCACTCGTTCGCGAAGACATGCGCGTGGTTTTCGCGGCGATAAGCCGAACGGTGAGCGTGCGGCGACGAGCACGACGGCGGGAGATTTCGGCACAAGGAAGTCGGCCGTGATTTCGGCGACCGACCGCCCTGCTTGAACGGCTGATAAGTGGAGCAAACGAGCAATGAACTTTGACGCCAAGTTCATTCATTAACACGACGCCCACCCGCATTGTCGGGGGCGAGCGAGCGAACGGGACGAATGGCGATCGACTCGGTCTTCGTGGTCGGTTTGGCGGAGTGCATCGGATCCACCGTTCTCTACGGCTCGGCGTTCGCCCCGCTGAAGAGGCGGCAGTTCAGGGATGGAATCTACTCGCTGCAAATCCGCTCGATCGCCATCGTGCTCGTCGGGCTGGTCGCGAACTTCATGTCCGGCAACCCGCAGTTCTACCCGATCGCAATGGTCGGCGGCGGCCTGTGGGCAGTCGCGAACCTGATCGTTCTGCCCTGCATCGGAGTGCTCGGACTGGGCAAATGCGTTCTTCTCTACTCGTTCACCAACTGCTTGAGTGCGTTTTTCTGTTCCTCTTATTGGTCATTCCTTTGCGTCTTTGCAGCGAATTGGGCGTGCGGAAACTTCGGCCTCTTCGGCACTCACGCCCGTCCGCCGAAGGTCGAGTGGCTGAACTACATCGGCTTGAGCATTCTGCTGATCGGGTGCGCTAACTCACGATTAATTCAAACGACACCGTTATCTTCTTTGCAGAGGCGGTCTGATCGCGTTCATCCGACCGGAGAGCCAAAAGAAGCCCGCCACCGAGTCGGTCATCGGGATCGTGACGGAGAAGGCGGAGAGCGTCGAGACTGGCGTTTCGTTGAGCAATGCGACCACTGGAGATCCCCTTCAACTCAAAAAGGTCAACGTCAAGCAGATCGTGTAAGAAATCCTCTTACCCAGTCCTTCTTTCACGCATTCCTTTCAGAGCAATTGTGTTCTCGCTGGTGAGCGGCTTCTTCTACGGCGTCGATGCGGTCCCGCTCATCTACGCGCAAGACAACTACGTGGGAGCACCGCAGGACGGGCTTTCGTACTGCTTTGCTCACTACATGGGCGTGTTCGTGACCTCCAGTCTCGTCATGGCCGTGTACTGCATCGTTAAGTGAGTAAATGAACAGTTGTGTCGTTTAATTCGAAGCACCTGCAGGAAGAACAAGCCCTACGTGAACGATGAGTTGACGCTGCCCTCCTTGGCGTCCGGTGGCATTTGGGGAGTCGCGCAGACACTGTTCAACTGCAGTCTTAAGGTGAGCAAGATCTATCGTTTGTCCCCAAACACCGCCGTTTAGAACTTGAGCCAGTCCGTCTCCGGCCCGATCGGCGCAATCCTGCCGTCCTTCTTTGCTTCCCTGTGGGCAGTCTTCTACTTCAGAGAGATCCGGGTAAAACGGAGGAATCACGACGTGTGAATGACCCTTCTTTCTAGGGCACCCGCAACTTCATTCTTCTCTTCGTTTCCATGTTGTTAACCTCGCTTGGCGCCGTCAGCATCGCTCTGAGCAAGGAGCTGGAGCTGTGAATCGACTCGGAGAAGAGGAGTTGAATTCGAACTGCCGCTTGGAGTTTTTGACTCAGAACTTGTGCTCCTCGTTACTCGCTCGCTAGCCATAATAAAGTAATTTGTTCGTTCGAAATGAAGAGCTGACTTTTGACGTGATCTCGTAGGACAATTGCATTCGTGGGGCGTCTGCAAACGGCAAGCCTGTTTTATGGCAATCAGGCCGCCGGCATCGCTTCCTTGTACGTCCGTTTTCTTTTGCACTGCGAAGGCGACATCGCTGCTGCCTCTTCATTCATTTCCCTCGTAGACTAACAACCCACATCAACGAGAATCATCGTCGAGAGTTGCAATGGCGACGGTTTTGTCCAAGCGGTTCGATTTAATCGTTTATTAAGCGGAGATATCAACGACAACAGAGACAAACAACGGAGTTCAGATATCCTTGAACAGAGGATCGGTTGGATCAGGAGTAGTCGGCCAGAAGGACCTCCCAGTTTGATCGGACTGCAAAGAAAGAGATGAGTGAAGGCTTCTCGTTCGTGTGGACAACTCACCAGTCAGTAGGCAGAGACGTGAAAGATCAATGCGAGTGCATTCGCAGAGTTCACTTCCATCCGAGCGGTCTGCTCGCTGAAGCCACACCGATTAGTCCTGCAGTGAGCGGAAAGAAGTATTACAGTTTGAGAACTTGTACGTTGGAACAGGTGCTGCTCGCAGATTGCACACAGCACAAAAGAAGCTCAGAAGCCGCCGTTTCTTGTGTCGGTGTCCTCGTTTTCGGCACAGTCTGAAAGCAGGCGGTTCCTCCCGCCGCCATCACCTAAACGAACCTGCAGCAAGTGGGACGCGCCTCGTGGCGCCCGTCGCAGATTCGAGTCGTCTGCTGAAAAGAGAGAACGATGAATGAAGGTCGCTGGATTGAGTGCAAGACTCACCGGTTGGATGCCGAGAAGCGGCAAACTTGAGGACCACACGGACAGCTGCTCGCAATGCGAGTTTATTCCCAGAGTTCAAAGAAAGCACACTGGAATCCCCTGATCAGCCTCGCCCACTCGTTGTCAACTAACCGGCAGCAGCGGCGTGAGTTCAGTAAGTCGCCGCGCTCCCAGTCCAATGATCGCCGAAAAGAGCGGGGGCCTGAGCGATCGACGGCCGGACGTTCGCAAGGATCAGTGACAGCCTGAACAAGAGAGAATGATGAACGCTTTCTTGTGGACGACTTACAAAGAAGAGGCGTGCGAATTCGCCGAGCTCCTGCTCATTCGATCTGACAGAAAGTAACAGTGTTCGTGTGAGGACGGGCATCGCGCCCACACGAAGTCGAAGCGGTCGGCGGCTCGCCTGAAAACGTAGGGTTAAGGAGAAGGATGAGAGCGTGTAATGCGAACCCTTGGTCGTCCATTTCGATCTTCTTCCCAAGCACGTCGCCGCAGTCCAGCCGGCGGTCTGTAGGCGCGGCGTGTCAGCGGCAGCTTCATCTCTTCACAACTGAAAGAAACCCGTTGACTGTGGTTGAAGGGGGAGAGGAGAGGCTCACGGACAGCGATCCCATGAGCAACAGGCGAGTGGGGAGGAGCAGCTCGAGCTCGTCGTGATGGAGGTGGCTAATTCAATTCCCAAGTTGCAGGAGAATGGCCTGGAAAGAACCAGCTTGCTCGTCTTCTGGCTTCCCGTCGAGAGCTCACCGTTCGGCCGGAAGACGAGCTTGAAGGGAAGATCTCCGCCAGGACTCAGCCGGTTCTTCGGCGTCGTTGCGGGCCGTGCACGCAGTACTCCGAGATGTCCGCAGGTTGGATCGAAGAGCCGCTTCTGAAGTAAAGGCGGGATGAACGCGGCGAAGAAAAACGGGACCTCACCGGTGGGTTTGCTTCACGTCGTTCGTCGCGTACGCAGAACTGTCCTCACTTTCTTTCGGAAGTCCTGAAACGGAAGCACGCTGAATGGGAAGAAGAGGTGAGACCAAACTGACTTGAGAGCTCGCGGATTTTCGGCTCGCAGTGGAGCGATGCGGTCGACGAGAGGCGTCGCAGCCGATCGCAGCGGAAGCGAGCCGGAGATGAATGGAGGCGAGGGCGCAAAAGGAGGACCGGCCGCGCCATCGGCGGGCGGAACGAGTGACTGACTGCGCCGCTCATTTTCGCCCACTTTGAGGCCCACCGAGGAACCTTCCAGACCGGCGGCGAACAAACAACAACAACGGAGAGTCGCGGCGGGACTCCCGACCGATCGCTACCGGCGGGCAGAAATTCCGCTCATTCGCGGCGCGTGTGGCCCGTTGGGGTCGGCTGCGCGCTTTTGGAGCGGAGAAAAAACGGACAAAATCGACAGATGCTACTTGATCCTCAACTGAACTCAAAATACCTTACATCATCTCCTGAACACTTGCCTGCTTCCTTGCATTTTGCGTGTAAGGACAAGAAAGAAGCCCGTTCTTGCGCAAAAGTGCATCGTCTCATCCGCGACGTTGAATAAACGTGACTGAATGAGCAACAGACAATCAGCACGACGGAAACATGCTTGTTCTTTGGAGGAAGTGCCGTATTTCTTGAGCGGCCGTCAGGTGTTGCAAAGTTCGGAGACGACGGCCGCTTGCAGCGGGGAGAGAGCGACCGCTCGCTTTGTTTTTCCTCAAAAAGTGCCCCTTTCAGTTGGGATGTTCTCCCACTTGCTTTGCTGATCGACCATGCTTCAACGAAAGCGCTTCAGCATTCGGAGGTTTGCTTCCGATGAATCGATTGAACGGTTCTGTTCACCTCGATTGCAGGAATGCGACCAAACGCTGGAAGTACGCGCAAGCGGGGCGGGAAGACGCGAAGGCGACCGAAGAGCTCTCCGTCGTGATCCACGCGACCACCTTTGATCTGGACATGCAGAAGTTCGCCGTGGAGACGGCCAACCAGGCGTTGGACTCGTTCCGCGTGGAGAGCGAGGTCGCTTCCTTCATCAAGGCCCGCTTCGAGGAGAACGCGGGTGAGCGGCCGGCTGATAGCAGGACGAGCAATTGATCTGTTGCCCTTGCAGCCGGCCCTTGGCACGTGATCGTCGGCAAGAACTTCGGCGCGCACGTGACCGCCGAGCGGTACATTCACTTTCGAGCCGCCAAGATCATCATAATCGTCTATCAGTCATGACCTTTTCCATCCGCTCGTTTAATTAAACCGTTTTATTCGTTGGGCGCCTACGAACAAACGTAAGAGGCGGCTTTATGGCTCTCAATCGAACGGAAGAGTGTTCTTGGCGCCTCCGCTCTCCACCCACCGCCAATCAACGAGTGAATGCTCATTAGTTGTTGGGCGAGAATCCGCTCAAACCGATTGGAAACGAAGATGACGCGAGGAGGGAACGTCCGGAGTCCGAAGATAAGAGAAGAAGTCTCCCTTCCTCGACGCTGTACTTTTGGGCGAAGAAGAGAAAAATCGGTAGTTTTCTTCGCTCTCCTTTCGGTTTATGCGTAAAACAGCAATAAATAAACGGAGTTACGTGCTTATCAACAAAACAAATGAAGGCGTTTTGTCCAGTTGCCTTCTCAAGTGCGTAAGCGAGAAGACGGAAGTGTCGAGTGAGCGGAATGCACTTCGCGAAATAGCCGTACGGTATTTCTTGCTCCTTTGTACCCGATTCGGCCGAACTTTCGATCTCCGATGCTGAAAGGAAGGGCGTGCACTACGTTCGTTCTGTTTTTGGAGTGACCTTCGGTCCAGGGAGTGGCCCCTCATTGTGGATTCAGACGTCTGCATAAGAAGGAGATCGTCTCGGAGCGAACTAATGAACCGGAAGTGTTGATGTCAACACGAAAACAGGCCCCGTCTGACCCGCAATCCACTCCCGATGAACCCAAACAGGAGTGTTTTCCTTGCCGAGTCCAATCGTTCACCGAACTGCCGGTCATGACTCCCGTCTTGTGTTTTTTCTTCGGTTCCTGTTCCTCTTTAGGTTTTGATAAACGCAGTCATCCTTCCTTGCCCGTGCGAAAGAGCAGGAGCGGTACGACGAGTGGCCTTTACGCCTTTGATTCGTCGGACTCAAACCGCAAACGTCGTCTCCAGAATGCGATTAAGGGGGTCGTTCAAGGGGCGGGCGTTCTCTCGTCCAGCCGTCTTCGATCGAATTCAGACGACGCGAATTGATAATCGAGTGCAATGACGCCAGCGTCTGATCTCATCGACGTTCTCCTACGAGTCCTTTGCGTACTTAAACACCCTTCCTTCCCCTTTACGGAGATGAAAACAGCTGCTCGAACGGTGATCAGAATCGGCGAGTGGAATGCCCTTTCGGATTGTTGACCTTTTCGTCCCTGCGAATCGCCTCCTCTCTTCCGCTTCTTCGTGCGTAATTCCGCTCGAAGGGGAGGGCGCGAAATTTGAACTGTCGGTGTGATTCCGGCGTCCTCCATTTGCGGGGGTTCGCTTTCTTTCGACTACGGTCGGCGGATGTTGACTGCGACCAGTGGAGATCTTCTTTCTTTTGCGTTCTGGTGGAGGATGACGTGCGCTCTCCGCAATCTCTTCCGGCTACCATAAGGTTCCGAGAAAGGCGATGGCCGGAAGTCGATTGTTGGACTGAACTCTTGTTGTCTTCCTTTCCCCCCTTTTCGCGCGTAATCCGATCGCCCTCGCCTTCTTCTTAACTCCGCCTGCCCATGCGCCCCGAAAGCCAAAAGTTCAATTCGCCGCCGTCGGCTCGTTCCTCATCATCTGATTAAACTCCCCACCTCACTCACTCGCTGGCCGGCCGTACGGTACTCGCCGCCGACCGGTCGCCGCTTGTTCCCCGCGATGCCGTCGAGAATCCCCGCTCGGCTTCGTTTGTTCGCGCGCCGCCGTTTGATCCGGAAACGATTGATCGGCGAGAGTTTGTTCGCGTGCGTCACTCCTCTTCGTTCCGTTCGTGACGTCGCAAGCGGGCCGGCCGGCTGACTCACGGCGGCGGCCCGAACGGCGGGTCGCGCGGGCGAGGGGGCGCGCGATCGTAGTCAAACAAAAGGAAGCGGCGGATGGACGATTGAACGCGTGCCTCCTTCCTGATTCCCCCGCTTCTTGTTTCGTAATTCGAACGTGACTCTTGCGGAAGCAAGCCAAATGAAATGCTAGTCATCGTTTCACTTCCGGTGCCTCCCGCTCGTGCATTCTTGAGGTGTTTTTCCACCACTCATGCTCGACGGTCGATTTTAGGGCGCCGCTCTCAATTTGGATCAAAATGTGGTCGTCGAGCACCCCCTCCTGCTTGTTCGTCTCTTTGGTGCTTCTGATCGGGATCTCCAATGCGGCCAAGATCCTCTTCATCTCGCCCAACCTCTCCAACAGCATGGTGATGTACACGGGTCGAATGGTCGACGTTCTCGTGCGCGCCGGTCACAACGTGGTGAGTTTCCTTCGATCATCACGAATACTCCACTTTATCGCGTTCTCTTTAGACGTTCTTCATCCCGGAAATCCGCTCGGAGAACCGTCTGAACGGAACGAAACTGGCAAAAGTGGTGCGAATGAAGGGGCTGGGCGCTTCCTTCGAGGAGCACATGAACGCCTTCGGGGACCCGTTCGAAGCCCCGCCAGCCACCATCTGGAGTCGACGGGGCGAGATGTCCGCCCTGGTCGCGATGTGCGAGGAGATCCTTAAGCGGAAGGACGAGCTGGAGTCGCTGAAGGCTGAACGTTTTGATTTGGCCGTGGCCGACAACCTCGACCTCTGCGACCTCTCGCTCATCAAAATGCTGGAGATCCCCGTGCACGTGTGGACGACCACCGGCGCCATTCACGACATCACCGCATGGACTGTCGGTAGGCGCCGTAGCTGCTGGAATCCAATTGTTGACTCGTGCGGCTATTTCAGGCATTCCGCCGGAAACGAGCTACTCGCCCGTCATTTGGGACAACTTTCTCGGCCCCGTGATGTCGTTACGCGACCGCTTCGTGAACCTCGTCCGTCTCTACACCGACCGGCTTTTGACATACGAACTCAATTACAAGGTAGGCAATGCTATTCTGTGGTCTGACATGCAACTATCCGACGAGAATACGAAAACTTTTGAACGAGTTTTAATGTCAGTCGAGGAAGCGTCACAAAAGAGCCGGCAAGACCAACAAACACAATGAAGAAGCGATCGCGAGTTCGGTAGCTTTTGGTTCGGCACAGGATTGTGCCTTAAACCCTTCTACCGCGTTAAGGTAGCCACCATCAGAAGGGATTTTGGCCTCTGGCCGGGGATTTCAACCCACGCACGCGCTCACTTCGGGGTTCGCAGCGTGCGTTCGACGTTCCGTTGCGAACGTTCACTCTCGCTCGGAATTTGATTCCTCTCGGAAACCACCGCCGCGATCAAATGACTTGAGAGGACGCTTCTTTTTAATCAATCTTTGTTGGAGAATTGTTTTCATTTCTTTCAACCGTTGATGTTGATTATTTTATATTTGTTTCTTGATGAACGTGAGAGGAGTGCTTATGGTTATTCAATGCAAGAAAGAGAACTCACAGTTACCGGTTATTCCGGACGTACCTTACCACGGGCACAACGAAATTCCAGCGAACCATCCCTAGATCGGGACTGCGGTCGTATGCTTTGGGTTGCCGCCGAAATTCCTCCATTATTCCGTGTCGCTGTTGGATCTGAAAACAAGTCGAAGATCGGATGTGGAGATGGAATTCACGCAAAAAGATGGCCCCAAAAAGCGCGCTCAATAAAACGACCAAATTTCGGAGCTTTTCGCCATTTTCCGTCCTACCGAGCGTCCATTCGGCTGATTCGGCGCTCCCTCCCCGCCGCCCAGACAGTCCGCCTCGCGGTTCGGGCGAGTCTTTGCGAACGTGTGGACGCGACTCGGCGGCGATTTTCGGTCGATTTTTCCGCTCGCGTTCTTTCTTTGAAATTGCTTCGGGTTTCCCCAAAGAAAACGGAGGTGAACGGCGAGTTTACGCACCGCACGACGGACAATCAAACCCTCCAAATAATCCTACTTTCTTGAACGCAATTAATTAATTGGGTTTTAGATCACGAAACTCTTCCGCAAGTACGTCCGCGCCGACTTCCCGCAGGCGTGGGACGTGGCCGCCGACTCGTCGCTGGTGTTCGTGAACGGCGACGAGTTCTTGGACCCCGTGCGGCCCGTCCCGTCCAAAGTGATCAACATTGGCGGCGTGGGGCTGACGAAGCCGGCCGGACTGCGGCCGAAGTACCTGGAGATGGCCCAGAAGGGGGAGAAGGGATTCGTCCTCTTCGCGTTGGGGACCGCCGCCCCGACCGTCGCGATCTCCGAGCAGAACAAACGGAAACTGCTGGAGGCGTTCGCCCACTTCCCCGACCACCACTTCATCGTGAAGGTCGATGCGAACGACGTGGTCTTCCGCAATCTCTCGCTTCAAACCTCGAATGTGGACATCGTCTCGTGGATCCCGCAGAGCTCTCTTTTGGGTTCGTTTCGCTCCATCCTGCATCCTCCTCATCCATTCGGTTCAGCCCATCCAAAAGCCCAGCTGTTCATCTCGCACGGCGGCTACAACAGCATTCTGGAGGGCGCCATCAGCGGAGTGCCGATGCTCGTCCTTCCGCTCTTCTTCGATCAACATCGCAATGCAAAGGCGGTGGAGTACCGCGAGATCGGCCGCGCACTCGAACCCCAGGGGATGACCGTAGACGGGCTGAAGACGGAGATCTCCGAACTGCTCAGCAATCCCAAGTGAGCACATTCGTTGATCGAATGACTAATCGCTGTCCTCGTTGCAGGTACAAACTGAATGCCGACCGAACGTCCGCTCTCTTCAAAACGAAGCCCAACCAGCCCGACCAGACGCTCGTCAACTGGGTGGAGTTCGTGCTCAAGAACGGCGCCCTCAAGGAGCTGCGGCCCGAACTGCTCTCTCAATCGTGGATCTCCTACAACCACCTGGACATGACCTTCATCTTTGTGGTTGCCGTCTGGGCGACCTGGCAGTCGATCAAATACGCCCGCTTCATCTCCATCCGACTGTCTGCCCACCTCCAGTGGGCGGCGAAGATCAAGACCTGTTGATTCCATTAGTTCTCCCCACTCCTCTGCAGCATCTCACTTCGAATCGGTACTTCCTTCCGTGATCTCAGCTTCAGCTAGAAATTGTCTACTGTCTGCATTTCAACCAACGCCCACCGCATTTCATTTGCAAATAAAGACGTAATTGTCTACCCGCATTTCCGTGGTCCACCAGACGATTTCATAAGTAGTGACTCAGTTCGTTCTTTGATGGCGGCCTCCAACCGGGGTTCAAGAGACGTTCTTCGTCAAATAAAACCGCCTTCTATTCGGGCAACGGAAATCACGTCGTGCAGCAGGCGGGATTTCTTCACGACTTTCGACGAGATCTCCGGAAACAAGCCGCCTGCCGGTTGCTTGAAGTCGAAATTCGATCGGCGGTAGTGCTGTCCGAAAATGCGTCAAGAAATGCGAGTTCCGGCCGCCGAGCGCAAAGATTGAAGGCGGGTCGTGTGGTTCGCGCGAAGCACCAAAGATTCTGCTTTACGATCACTTCGGAGGTCGTCCAATTCTTCCTAATGGACTCATTTGCTCGCGCACTTGGACGTCATTGCGCGGCGAGTGGCGGAATGACTCCTCGTCGACTCGACTACGAAGAAGATCCAATTGTTTTCGGGCGGGATTCCGCCAATTGGACCGTCCGACTGCGTCACCGGCCGTAGGCGGCGGGGCGTCCGGCAATTAAGCGGAGTTCCGTTTTGATTTCCACATTTTGCGAATGGAGCCGCCGCCGCTTCCTCCGAAAACAAACCCTCGGCCTGTTCGTCATAACTCGAAACAGAAGAAGGAAGTTCCGCTGACCCCCGCTTTCGAGTACTCGCGTTCTGTATCGTTCTGTTTGCGTTCCGCCGCCCTTCGTTTTATTCCCAGCTTTGGCCTTGAGGGGCATTCGGATTCGTCCATCGAACGTAACGGTCGAATTACTCGCACGGGGCGTGACCCCGCACATCTCCTTGCTGCTTGTTTGTGGATTCGATTAGTGGCCGGCTGGGGGCAATTTGCGCGATTGCCTCCGGAATTCACGAATCACTCCGCTCTTCCCATTGGCGCCCACCGTTTAATCTCCGGAATGGAGTCGTTTGTGTTGTGCAGATGCCTTCTTGTTTCTTTAAATGCTTTTGAATTCACTTCAATGCTTCATTCTTGCGCATTTGTTGGCCACCCGGTCGGCGGGGATCGCTGGCCGGATTCCACGTGTTTGTTTTCGTCCATTTGCTTCCTTCCTTTCGAAGAGGCCGCTTGGAATGCGTTGGCTCGAGCACAAGGCACGCGGGATTATCGATTGCGAACTGTGGAATGCGGGTGTTTCGTTGCAAAAAGGCTCGCCGTACCGAACGGATCAAAGCGATTAGCGGCGAGCTGCATTCGGGGCGGGCGGATCGATGATTTCATTCCGTTGGCCGCTAAAAGGTCGTCCATTTCCACCCTACCCACGGGTGGTCTTGCTTTCGCTCCTGCAGCATTTGGTGTTCCCTGTTCGAACAGTCAAGCAGGTTCTTTCGCATAGAACACCGTGCTCTTGCGTGTTTCAGTGAACATCTTCGTGCTCGTTTCGATCATTTCTAACCTGTTCGTTGTTCTGCAGGGTTCTACACACGTCCGTCGTGTCCATTTCGACTGGCCGCCCATCCACGATGTTTTTCTCCGCCTTCTCGTTCCTCGCCGTCTTCTGCGCGCTCTCGGCGATCATCAGTGCGGATTGTGTTCGCAGCCAACTGTTGGACGACTCGCAGCATGGTTGGTGATCGCCGTTCCCCCCTGAAGTCCATGCCCCTTCTTTCAGTCAGCAAACGTGATCCTTCTCCTCTTCTCTACGAAGTGACGGACGAGTTGGGCGAGGCGGAGAAACGCGCCCCGTACGCCGGCCCGTTCGTTCGCTTCGGCAAACGGCAGAACATGTTCCGCGAGATGCGCAACGTGAGCAGAAGGAAGGATAGCCCTCATTACTCATTGATTTCATTTCAGCAACCGATGATCGATCCCTTGATTCGGTTCGGCAAGCGGGCCGGATCGGACAAGCGATTTAGCGCGTCGCCGTTGATCCGCTTCGGCCGCGCTTTCCGCACGGGCGGCGCCCCGCACATTCGCTTCGGCAAGCGATCCGCCGACCCGGCCAACTTCTGGTGAGCACGAGCATGAAGAAGAGGTAACAGTTGAGACAAAGAAAAGGTGTGTTAACAGTTTCGTTTTAGCTCCCTCTTGCTCCCATGGTCTTCTTCGTTCCAACTTCGACGGCCACCACCTCGAGAGTCCTTCAGTTCGTGAAGACGCCAACCGTTACATCCTTAGTCGAATGCCAACAATCTCAACCCAAATGCCCTCCCATCCGTCCGCAACGAGGACGCCGCCGCCCGCCCGAATCCCCCACTTCGCTGTTCGACATTGTTGATCTCGTCCAAGCATTCCCGTTCCTCCTCACTTACGATATTGTTTCCGAATAAACACTCAATGAAGACGTGCGCCTGAAATCGCATTCAGCAAGAATTCGCAGCTGTTTGGAGGCAAAACCGACCTCGTTCAACAAACAAGGGATAAAAGTCGAGTAATTTCTATTAGCTGTTGTTTCGTTGATTCGAATGCCTTGGGTTGTTGTTCAGGCTCATGCAATTGAAATGCAGCCAGCTTCTGTTTTTGTTCCTTGCAATTTGTGCAATTCTGTCGACTAGAAACCATTAAAGGAAAATTCTGCTCCAAACGCGACGGATTACTGTCCGTCTGCCGGCCCCCCGCTCGCGATTTTCGTTCGCGCGGACTTCGCGCACTTTCTTTTCGCTCGCCGCCTCACCTACGCGCGACTTTTCGCGCCGCCGTGTCGCCCCGTACGACCCGCGGACTTGAGGCGCGCGACGAGAAGAAAGACGGAGGTGCGGGCAGCAAAACGGCGAAACAATCGGAGACGAAACTTGCGCTCCTTTTCTTCATTCTCCGCGGTCGCATGATCAGCGAGCGATGCGAGCAGCGAGCAGAAGGAAGGAAGGAAGGTGGGCAAGACGGGCAGTGCGCGAGCGAGCGAATTCCCGTTCGCCCACGTTCGTCGCCGTGCTCGCCTTTTCTCCACCACGCACCGGTCACCCGAAATGCGGCTGATGGGCGGAAGAAATCGGCGAGCACGACCGACCGCCGAATTCGAAATGTTGCGAGTCTTGAGGAAACAAAACGAAGAACCACCGGGATCACTTCAAACACCACAATGAGCATTTTATTCTAAAGAATTCGTTTCTTGAATGCCTTGAATGTCGCGTTCTTTGCATTGGAATCCATTGTTCAATTAGCGAACACTCAAGAACACACTCGTTCTGCTTGATCTCGGCCGGAAGTCGTTTGTTGCAGCGGAATTGCAATTAGCGGGTGACGAATCGGCTCTTCTTTCCGCTTTCTTTTGCCGACCCCCGACTGATGGAGCCCGTTTTTATTGCCGTCCGTCCTCGCCTCGCTTTGGGCCGGCCGCAATGTTTGCCTTTTGTCTTCGGCGCCTGCTGATAATCGTCACTTCGCTCGGGATTGTCATCGTTTCTGTTCGTTGCGGCTTTGCGTCACGTTTTTTGGGTTGCGGAGCACGTTCGAGAACGTCTGCGGTCCCGTCATGCGGGCGGATGTTTGCGCTTGGACTCGGCGGGAGAGTTCACTTGGACCCGCGAGCAGGCGACAAAAGATGAGGGTTGATGGACGGGTGATCGCTACGGATTTCCGTCAGCTCAACCCACCACATCTCCGTGCAGCATTGCTTCGATTTCGTCGATAACACCCGTCCACCGAGCAATCAATCATAGGGAGCAATTTTGAAAGAACGCCGCACCGAGTTGCTTCCGGGAATCGCGAATGCCGACCGTCGAATTTATCGCCCGCACTCGAAACAACGACGAGTGTCGCCGAAACGAATCGCCCGGCCGAGCGGCGTGCAGCGGAACCTCGAGGAGGCGAATGTCGTGGAAAGGCCGCCCGATCCCAATCGAAAACAAGCAAGAGGGGAAGGGTTCATCGGAAGGAAGCCGGTCGGTCGAGCGAAACACATCAACACACTCCATTCGACCGACAGTTCCCGTTCGTTCGCGTGTACTTCGCCCCGGTCACTTGCACGTCCGCGCGTGTTATTGCCGCCACCCAACAACGAGCAACCGCAGACACAAACACGAAGAACAGATGATTCGTTTCATGCTCGCATTCCCTTCTTCTTTCTCCTACCGTAGGCCCGTCTTGTCGCTCACGAGTTGTTTTTTGATCGGAATGCGGTGCGCGGGCGCCGGAAGTGCGTAGTTGGGTGGGGATGAATGTGCGGCTATTCGAAGTGTTTGTTTGCCTGCGGGGGACGAGCACGCGGGGACATGCGGGAGTGCGGGGAGAAGCCGAGGGCTGAATCATTCGATCGCATGCAGCGGCGAGTGACTCATCCACTCATTTCGCCCCTCAATCGCCTCCCGGCGGCGCCACGCACTCGAACGACGCCCGGTTTTCGTTTGATCCCACCGCCCGTACGGTAACCTCGTTCGTCATCATGAGCTGCAGATCAAACATTCGCAAAGGCAGTCGAACTGATGCCAACAGTCGGTGATTGATCACGACAATCCTCTCTTTCTTTCCGAACAACAGAAGTGAGCAATCCACGTTTTTTGTTGCCATCACCCAGTCGAAAGAAATCGGATGTTTGGGGAGTGAGCGGTCGCATTCCAACCGCCTTCCGTGTCATCATTTCGATTCGTAGGGCAGTGGGAATTTTGCGAAGCGCACGTGAGTCACGCCCGTGCGGAAGGGGGCGAGAAAAGAGGACGTTTGGTGAATTTTGACGTGCCACCCACCCGCTCGTTCGCCCGCATTCCATTCCGATGACGACACGACTCGAGAGCGGGCGGGGGATTCTGCTCGAGTATGCATCTGGCGGACGCTCTCATGGGCGTCCGAATGACGACACCCGCCGTCCGCCCGGAAGTTTCCCGCTGCTTCGAACGGCGGCTGTCCGTGGGCTGTGAAATCTCGTAAAAAATGAAAGGACGAACGAAAAAACGCCTTGAGGTCCGTGCGAACCCTCGCTTTTGTTGGCGGGGCGCCGAAAGGGACGGGCGGCGGACGGAAAGCGGCTTCTTTCTTCCGTCACCGTAAGAAAAACGGCTGATTAGAGCGGCAGTCATTCCGCCTGTTTGTTCGTGCCGATCACCCGTTCGTAAGCAAAGATTGTTTTGCCACCCACAACGCAAACCGCCAGTGTTTATTGGGAGCTCACGAGAGCGAACACGTGCATTTGCCTCCACTTTCCTCGAGTGCTCGTTGTTTATTCACGTTTGATCGCCGGTTGACCTCCGCCTCCAACGGAAAATCAAACTCACGTTTCTGCTGCAGAAACGACCGGAACTCGCCGACTCATAAAATGCGAAAAGACATCAAAACCCCTCCGCACCTCTCGGAACGCCCGAAAGACTTCAGACGAGCCGGCGGGCGGGCGGGCGGCGGCCGGAATGTTTGTGGACACGTGATCGAGAGGGCGAACGTCAAGAAGTTCGCCGAGTGTTTCGTGTTTGCTCGCCGCTCATCCGCGGCCCGCAATTTGTCGTGGAACAAGACGGACGACGATAATTTGCACCTTCCGCACGCACCGTAATCCCCGCACCGCATTCCGACGGGTGCGCGCCGAATCCAATCGATCGACGAGCAATTGGGTGATCGAAATCTCCGCTCTCATCCGCCGCCCCGACCTCCGCATTCCGACGCACACAATCGTCAAATTTTTTGCAGCCGCCGGACGTGCGCGTTTCCACGAAACGCGGCGATTGATTGGAGGGGCGAGAAGTTTCGATCCGCGCGCCGAAATCTCATGCCTCCCACCGACGACTGTTCCACTTTTTGTGATTCCGAACTCGTTGCGTCACCGATCATGAGGCGTCGTTATCGCCCACAATCAGTCGGCGGCCTTTCGGTCGGCTGCTCGTGATCGTCTGCAGAAAGCGGCCCGACTTTTGTGCAAATTCGAGGCCACGCGACCCCCCAGTCACGAGACGGCCGGCGGCGAACGGAATAATCGAAGCGGGCATCGATAACCGCCTTGTTCTCTCCAGGAGTCATGCGCTCGCTGGGCGGCCGCCTTTGAAGCTCGTCCGCCGCCTGATTCATGGGACAATCGGGGGCCAAAGTGCACTGCTCTCTTGCCACCGACGATTCGGGGCCGATTTTCCGCCCGTTTCGCACGTCCGATCGTTCGTTTCTTGCAAACACCGAAGGCCGAGGGTTCACTTCTCTCTCGCAACGTTTATTTGGGAACGTACGCATTCGGTTGGTCATAATGCGGGAATCACACAAGAAACAACAGTCGGTTGAAGCTCATCGAAGAGAGGAAACGATACGAAACGGAGAGGAAATGGAGCGAATGAATGGGATGAGAAGCAGGACGAGAGAGTCACCATGTTTGATTTGTTTGGAATTGAAAGCGGGGCGTTCGGAAAGGAAGGGGGATGAATGGAACAAAGTGGAAGAGAAGGTGCGTGAAAGAGCTGCGAAGAATCAGTTTCCAGTTCGAAAAGGCCGATTTGAGAGATGGAGGGAGGGCGGATGACCAGGAGAAATGTACACTTGATTAGGAGAACGGAAGGTGAAAGAAGAGGACGCTTGAAGGCCGTACCTATGCTTTGTGGGGAAGAGGAATAAATTAGATTAATAATATGTTGTCTCTTTTGTATGCATCTGTACAGGTATTTAAAACGAAGGCGTACCATGGAGGAACGTGGGATTAGGAGCGTATTGTTCATTGAATATGTACAACAGAAGAGTAAATTAGAGTTTGGTTACAGCTGGGAGTATGTACACGTATGTACAACGGTGGGGAATCCCATTTAGCATTCGGAAATTAGGCGGTCGTATGTACAGAAGGGATTGATTAGAAGTTTTTTGGGTCAATTGCCAAATTCCACGTTCACGAGCCACAAGCAATTATTTTTGATTGGTTTCGAAGTGAACCCATTTGCGGGCGGATGTTCGAAAGCCGAGCCACGTGGTCGACATGCGGGATTCGGTCTCGTGTTCGGAGTTTGTAGTTGGAGAGGACAAATGAGCCAACGAAGCGAGCAATCCGCCGCCCGCCCGCTCGCCGCCATTGTTGAGGCGAGAGTGAGTGAGCAAACAACTCGGCGGGCTCGATCAAACGTCCCATTTGTTGCGTGGGAGAGGGAAAGACGAAAAGAGTCGCCGTTTTACGACAAAACACAACGCCGCTCCGTTCGAAACGGACGGCATTGTGCGGCTGTTTTGAGCGTGAGGTTTGGAATTCGATCGAAAATCAAGATGACTCGCGGATTTGAGTGGAATTTGGCAAACGCCCCGAATTTGCGACCTCATCGGCCGGTGGATGAGCAAATGAAAGAGATGGAGTGGATTGCAAGAGGGGCAATTAGAAGTTTCGAAAGAAGAAGACGCGCGTGGACATTCGCTTATGGGCTGAGCAAATTGGAAAGAAGACGACGAACGAACGTGCCGATTGGCTGAGCAAAAGGAAAACGGAACGTATGTACAGAAGAAATGTGCAATAATTCATGAAGAAAAGAAGAAGAGGGAGAATGTACAAGAAAGATATGCGTTCAGAAACGCACCGGCGAAGGCGGACGGCCAAGCCGCTTGCGACGAAAGGCATCGTTTGCGAAAGACGGGCGCGTTCCTCCACACTCCGGCCACTTCAGTAGCTGCCGAGGATGAACGAGGAGGAGGGCGGGCTGCCGCTCATGTAGCCGTTGGAGCCGGACGAGAAGCCGCTGTCCACGGAGGTCTTCGACTTGGTCTTGGACTGCGTGGGCGGCACGTGGCGCAGGTGGTGTGGCCGGGGAGCGTTCGCGCGGTTGTGCACGGGACGTGGTCGGCGCGTGAACACTCCGTTGAAGCCGGCCATCGTCGCCGGGTAGACGGCCGCGTTCGAGGTCTTGCGGTAGACGGGCTGCGTGATGTTCGAGGAGCTCGTCGAGTAGAAGCCGCTCGAGAGGACGGGCTTCGTCGGCAGCTCGGCCTCCAGCCGCCGGATGGGCTTCGGGTTGGAGGTGGCGGCGAGCGGCTGGGCGGGCGGCGGCGGCGGGGAGCGCTTGGTGGAGGAGGCGGGCGAGACGGCCGCGATCAGCTTGTTCTCGTCCTCGTCGTCGGTCGTCCAGTAGGTCTCCTTGTCGAAGGTGGTCTCCTGCCGCCGGTGCGCCTCGGTCTCGGTGCGGTCCAGGCTGGACGGCGGGTGTTTGAGCGGGACGGTCGGGGCGCCTTCGTAGAGGGCGGACGACGGGAGGTTCATGTCGCTCTTGGCCATCTGGAAGTAGAAGCCGGGCGTCTTCGGCTGGTTCGGGCTGCGGACGAGGTCCTCGTTGCCGTTCCGGTCGTCGACCACCGCCTCCACGGCCATCCGCCACCACAGCGGCATGTCGCTGTTGTTGTTGAGGAAGGCGAGCTCCGTCTGGCTCCGCCGCGGACTGCCGATCGTGTCGCGTCCACGAGTCGTCAGCTTGTCGGGGCGGGCGGGCGTCTTGACTTCGGCGACTTTCGGGACTTCCGGCTTCTCCTCGACGGGCTTCGGCTCCTCGTCCACCGTCTCGACGTCGACCTCGCTGGTGCGGCGGCTGGTCTCCCCGCTGCCGACCACGTCCACTTCGCCGTCCTCCTCGCACTCGGCGGCCGCCGGCTGGACGGGCTCACGCGGCGGGCTCAACGTCTCCTCGCGGACGATCGTCGTGGCCGAGGGCTCGATCACGAGCGGCGGCGGTTTGCAGACGACGGGCGGGGCGGGCGCGTGATGGCGGCTCTTCTCCTGCTCCAAGCGGAGCAGCTCGTCGGCATTAGGCGGCGAGGAGGAGTTGTTCTGGCTGGCGATCTGCATCATCTCAATGTCCTGCTCCTCCGGCCGGGTCGCCTTCATGCCCTGGATCACTCGGCGGCGCATGTTGAGGTCGCGGCGGGTGAGCACACGCGTGCGGCCCTGCGTCCACTTGTGCTGCAGGACGTCGGCCAGCGAGCAGCGGCGGCGCGGGTCGACCGTGAGGCAGCGGCTGATGAGGTCGCGGCAGTCGGCGGAGATCTGCGGCTTCCAGTTGATCACGCCGGCGCAGATCTCGTGGTCGTGGTGGAAGGGGATGTCGCCGGCCACCATGTCTGAACAAGAGGCGATTAATGAGCGAACAGACAGGCATTCAATACACTTACCGTAGAGGAGGATGCCCAACGACCAGACGGTCGCCTTCAGCCCGTTGTATCGGTGGTTGAGGATCCAGCATGGCGGCGAGTAGACGCGAGTTCCTGAACGAAACGGTCAGTTTCTTGTTCCGAGTGCTTTCTTTTGTTTCGCAATCCACGTGCATTTCGTCACTCTCGTCCCCCGCATTCTCGCCTCGCAGCAAAAAAGGCGCCAAGGTTGGGCGTTCGAACGGAAAACCGACCCACCCGCTCGCCGCAGTGCACTCGCGCTCGCCCCTTCTTTTCGCTTTGGGTTTGTTTTTTTCGCCGCACCCCGCGCCGCTCGCTTCCTCCTCGCTCGCTCACTGGGAGACGCGCTGCGTGTGGCGGGCGGGCCCCCGAATTCCGTCCAGCACAAGGCGGCACCGAACAACACATTGGCGATCTGCCAAAAAGCCCGCGCTTTCGGGTTTCGCGCCAAATCGACGTTCGGGCGGACGCGGGCGGCGAGCGGGGGCCGCGAAGAAAGCGAGACGGCAGCGAAGGAGCGGGCGGCGAGCGAACGCACAAATACCGCCGGCCCACGTCCACTCCGCGCGGAATTCCGCAAGACGGGCAATCGGGCGGCTTGAACGCGCATGAAGGCGGCGATAGGATCAGTGCGAACGCCGAAAAAACGGAGCGGAATTCGACGCACGCCGAACTCATGCAGGCGCCCGCCCGCCGCCGCGCATTTTTAACCGTCGCCTTCAAATGCGCGTGGCCTTCGTACCGGGCTCCGTGCAGCTCATGCTCAAGCTGCGCATCAATTCGGCGGTGACTTGTACGGCCAACCGAACGCGCATGAATGATCGAAGATCGAGGGCGTTCCGGGAACGAGTGTCGATTGATCGATTGAATTTGAGGAATGTGTTGAATGCATTGATTTGTCTCCTTGCAACGATGAACGGCGAAAGTTTTTGTCCCCCGAATGTCCGCAATCGAGCGGCCAAACGGCGGAAGGTGATGCGCCCGGGAATTCCGATTCATCGTCCCGCTTGTATCGTGGCTTTTTAGCGGCCGAAAGAACAAAAGAGCGGCTTTTCAATTGCCGGCCGGGCGGAACTCCCGACCACCACGCGTTGTCAAACCGCAAACCCGGCGGGTCTTCAGGTCGCTCGCGGGCCCCCAATCCGTCCTGCTAGCGGACTCTTGGCGAGCGCTGGCCGGCCGGGCGAGCGGGCGGGAAGCGGACGGGTTTCGGCGGCCAACAGCTGCGCCCCCGGGCCGCTTCATTTTGATTCGTTTTTGTCATTCGGCCACTTGGCCCTACGAGCGTAAAACGAGCGGACAAACGGGCCTGCAGGCCGTTGAATTAAAATCGCAAACAGGCGCCTCGCCACGGACTCCCCACCGCCGCCCGTCAGCTGCCGCCGGCACTCCCGAGCGGCCACCCAAAAAACACCCGTGGCTGCCCGCCCGCCCGCCCGCCCGCCTATCTGCCGCCGCCGATCATGAGCGCGCCAAATCCCCGCACTGCAATCGGAGCCGGGAACTCGTTTCAAGAACCGAAAGCACGTGATTGCCGCTGACAGCAGAACAAATCAGGCGGACTCCCCCACTTGTCGTCGTCGAGAGCAGAAGGCGGAAGGAAGAAAGGAACTCACCCTCGAAGTCCGTGTAGTCCTCCGCCCGCATGAAGGCGCCCGAGCCGAAGTCGATCAGCTTGGCCTTGCCGTTGGAGACGTCGATGAGGATGTTCTCGTCCTTGATGTCGCGGTGGACGACGCCCAGGTTGGCGCAGGCGATGGCCGTCTCGACGATCTGCCGGAAGAGGGTCCGCGCGAGCGTCTCCTCCAGCGGGCCGCGGTCGCTGATGAAGTCGAAGAGGTCGCAGAAGGGCGTCGGGCGCTCCATCACGACGAAGAAGCCGTCCGGTCGCTCGTACCAGTCAATGGTGCGAATGACCCCCGGAATGCTCTTGCACGTCTCCAGCAGGGCGATCTCCAGCGGAACGTTGCGGCCGCCGATCGACGCCCACTCGGTGACGTTCCTCCGGGCGACGTACTTGACCGCCACGCTCAGCTGATCCTCCACGCGGTAGCCGGCATAGACGACGCCTGAAACAAAGTAAGAGATTAGAAGAATGAATCCCGCACGTCCGGTCACTCACCGAAACCTCCGCGGCCGATCTCCGGTCCCAACCGGTACTTTTGCTTGAAGTGGTGAAGCTCGTGTGCATCCGATCCGTTCACCGTCATCTTGATTCGGGGCGGCGCGAGGGCCGTCAACGTGGTCGGTGGTCGCCCTGAGGGTACGATTCGGGTCCACACACGTCCGTACGCGCAACACGATTCGCCGGTAGCGCGTCTGAAATCGACGAAGAAGTCAGGCAGTTCGACGGATGGAGGGTCGCGGATCGCCCACGATCACGAGTTCCGACATCGTGCACACACACAACGGTCGCGAATTCGCGCAACGAAAAAACACACGAACGAGCAACAAACACGTGACGTCGACGATCGCCGTCCGCGTCGACGTCCGACAAACCCGAATCGTTTGTTCGTCGACGAAAACGCAAACCGCGCGCACACCCACGAAAAGAAAGGAAGAAGTCGGAAAGCGAGTGCGGGCGGCTATTCGTGGAAAACCCCGCGTTTTATCAGACGCCGCCCGTGGCCAGATGTAAGCGGCAAGCAAGACGCGGAGCCCGACGACCGCACTCGCTTTCTTTCTTTCGCTAGCGGCCGGCCGGCGAGTGCGAGTGCGGCCAAAAGGCGAGCGAGCGAGCGAAAGGGTCCACCAAACGGACGGACGGGCGAGTAGCGGGAGGGAGGGAGCGAGCGAGTGGCGGTTCGCCAGCAGCCGCAGGCGCCTTTCTCCTTCTTTGCAATAGGGAACCCGAGCGCCGCCCAACACACACGTGACGACGCTTACTCGCTCGTTGCCGCCGGCAAAACAATCGCGACCGCATCTTTTACCGCACGGACCGCTCACTCGCCGTGCTCGCCGTTATGCGCTGCCCAGTAGCGGACTGTCGGCGCGAGTGCGGGCACACGGCAAAGCGAGTGGAGAGGAAAGAAGCGAGTGATAAAAAGACGGCCGCCGGCGACCGGGAGAGCCGGAAGTCGGCGCGGCAAAAAACGCCGCATGCTCGTCGGACCCACGTGACACGTCTGCTTCTTCTTCGGGCGTCCCCGCCCGCCGGCGAGGATCCCAAAAGTTCCGCCGTCTCGGCTTTTTACATCCACACAGCGACAGACGGCCGCTCGCTCGTCGCTTTCGGCCGTCACGTGGCCCAGCGCACGGCTAATCGGATTTCGGGAATGAGCGAGCGGCCGATGACGACGCCGAACCACTTCGACTCGACGCGTTCCGGCCGCGACCAAATGAGTCATAAGCCAAATGACCGCTCCTGAGAGCGCTCATCCGCTTTCCGGCTCCCTCCAGACTCTCCTGCTCGGTCGGTCGGTGGGCGAGCAGGTCACAAGGTGGGGAGGAAGCCGCCGGCCACTCGCCGCTCGCCGGTCATTCCGCGGGGGCGCATGACGTGCGCGTTCCCAAAAGGAATCGCTTCGCTCCCGCTCGCTCGTCTTTCCGCCCCGCACGCCCCCGCCGTCCGTCTTGAATCGAACAGACAGCTGGAAGCGTGGATGAAAGGCGGGAAGAATGGAAGGAGTAAAGAGCGGGCTCTCAAAAATGCGATCGCGCACGAAATATTCCGGAGGAGGAGGAGAGCGAGAAATATCGCGCGGTCATGTTTCGAAATCAACGCGCAACTGCACGCGATCACCGCCCGCCCCTCCGCAGTAAGACGAGCGAAATCGCGGCGACGTTTCACGGCGAGTGGAGAAGTTTCGTGCTGCGCGCCAACGAGTGGGAGTCCGCAAACTCGTGAAAAAACCGCGAATGCTGGACCGCCCCCATTGACCTCGTCGCAGCGAATTGTGAATCACTCGCGAAAGACGGAACCGTGCGCGGTCGCCCGTCCGGCGAGTGGACAGTCGGGCGGGATTTATGAAATCCGAAACGAAACTCCCGTCCGCAAAACGATTTCAAAACGGGCCCGCTGAGGAAATCACGTGGAGACCGAGCGGCGGAATGAAGCGGCCGGTAGTCATCGGGGGACATCCGGCGTGAAACAAAAGGACCGGAAGTCCGGAGGAATGCGACAATCGTTAGTGAAATTAATCGATGCAAACCGCTCAATCGCCGCCATAAACGCTCTCGAACTGCAAAAGCCGCCGCCCGCACTCCCCGCGAAAGGCCGAAACGACTGAACGAGCGGGGCAGCGAGCGAAAGGGGGGCGACCGCGAGTTCTGCGGACTCCGCCCACCGAAGCGAATGGCGAGCGGGCGCACACGCTGGACTTGGGCGTGGTGAAGCGATTTCGTTCAAACTCCGCACTCGTCTTGTGCTTTCGGTCGGGCGAAGAAGCGGGAGCGAAGAGGCCGCGAAGCCTTTCGCCCTGCTCGCAATTCGGCGGACGCGGACGGAAAGCGAGCGAGCGATTTCGAAAGCTAGTGGGTGGACGCGAGGAAACGTTTCGCCGCGAACAAAAGGCGGACGGGAAAAGCGGAAGAGAGGCGCGCGGTTGCGAAATCGACGCTCCGACCGCAGGAATGTTTCGGGAACTACCGTACGAGTGGGCGCCCTCACTCGCCGCTCGTTCAAGCAACAAACGAAACGAGTGATCGGATGCATGAGCGAAGTGGAGGAAGCAGGAAGAGAAGCGGATGTTAACGAAACCAAAGCCTTGTTATTGTGCTGTCCGTCAGACGAGTTCATAAACGATGATAATCCGGTTCAAATGCCGTCACCGACGAAAACAAGCCCCCAGACTGCACTCTTGCCGCCGCCGCCGCCGACACAAAGCATCCCGATCTTTGCGGCGATCGGAAGCGCACTTGCATTCGAACCGAGTGGCTGGATCGGCGGAGTGGAGGGTGCGAGCGGAAAGGCCGAGGGATTAATCGCTTGGCAGACGTCCTTGTCGACAAATTCGCTCCCTTTCGCGCGCGTTAACGTTCTTCGAAAGCCGCCGCTCGATCACTAAGCCGCGGCTTCGCCGAACGCACACACACGTGGGTTGGGCGGCCGCCGGGTCGCTGATCGGCCGCCCCGATCGAACGGGCGATCGACGAGAGGGCGGAAGTGGAATCGCGGCCCCGAACAAGCCGCACAACACATGCCGCCCGAGGGGCGAGCGGGTGTGAAGATCGCGGACCGGAAGCTCGCCGGAAATGAGTCGCCTTCTCACACGATCGCTCGCAAACAAGAACGCCATCGAAAATACAGTCGAGGCGGTTGCAGACGCAACAGTCGAACAATAATCGGCGGTCAGAGGCGCCGTCGATCTTGCCTTCTTTCGGGCGGAAAATCAAAAGAAGCTCCCTTCCGCCGCCCGTTCGAGCCCAATCGAATCGAGCAACAGTGCGGACGGACGGAAACGGGCCGCCGAAAGCCCAGCGGCCAGTGGGGCGGACATCAATCCGCCGGCAAGCGGGAGCGGACGGCGGCAGAACGGCGCGTGCTGATAAACGAGAGGGCGGCAAATCGAAAGGCGCCATTGCTTAATTGTTGGTCCAAGCCGCCAAAGGGGGACGAGGCTCGGCTGAACGTCCGCCCGTTCCGCTCACCAATCAAAACGCGCTCACCGCTCATGCCCGGCAGCGGGCGAGGATCGCCTCCTGCCGAGGGAGGGTCTTCCGATTGATAAGCACGTCAATGGGAGGAGGCAGCAGAAAACACGCAATTCGGGCGAGCGAACCACCGCCGAACTTCCCGCTCGCTCCCAATTAACCCAATTGATCATCGAATCAAACGGCCGAATAGCGACGAACTCACGTGTCGCGCATCTTTGTGGAATTCGCCCCGCAGGCAGTTCGGAAAAAACAACAAAACAACCCGAGCGGCTGATCAGTCGAGGAAACATGTGACTGCGTCGTCTGGGGGTCGCCCGGAAGCACGACGAGTGGAGCGGAGGCGCCCGAAAGACGCCCCAAAAAACGTCTCATGATTGCGCGACTCAATCGGCGTGTTAACGGGCGCACAAAGTGCACGCAAATTGCCGCGGGGAGCACAAGGAACGAAGTTGCCACTTGGACCGCGGTGAGCGTTCGATAAGCGGTCAGTCCAGTCGATTGTTCGTGGAGTCCCCAGGTTTTACAACCACTTCTTATCGACCGCTCCCGACTGTCCATCAAAGGCGAACCGTCGAACGGGATGAGCGGAAGGAGGACTGCCCGGCGATCAACGGTCGAGAGATCTGGGAGCTGCGGTCCTGTCGGGAGTATCTCGCGTAAATGCAATCGTACAAGGCGGAGGGTCTCGTAAAGCGGGTCGCATGGCCAATTGAATCGTTTTATTGCAGCCCACCGAACGCGCCCCAACGACCAGCGTTGAATTTTAATTGAACGCTGCGGCTTCCTCCTCGATTCCGACCGTTTCGTGAATGATAATCAACTCGAAGGGCAGATCCCCGACCGCACACGCCGCGAATGCAATCGAATGTCAAAGGTCGCGTGCAAATTGTAGCAGCAGTCAAACACGGAATCCCTTTGATCCGACGAGCGGAAAAACGCGCCGTCCAGCTTGAGCAAGAGGGAGTGCGGGGCGGCCGGCACGTTTCTGATTATCCCGGCGATTACGCCGACTGCGGAGGGCTCGTGCAACGGATTGATTCGAGCAGCTGATTGGAAGACGGAGCGTAAAACACGCGGCAAACGATTATTACTCAAGAGTACGTAGATGCCGCGTGCAATTAGCCGAACGAGCGAACGAACAATCGAGTGGAAGCAGCGAGTTGCGAGGCGAGCGGCGAGGAATCAGCTGAGCGGAGCGAGCGGCATGAACACGAGTTTGATTGCGCACCGCTCGCTCGACAAACTGAAAGAACCCAATTTCCACGTAAACCGCCCGCTCGTTCGAGCACGCGCACTCCACGAAGTGACGCTGGGCAAACAGCGCCGCCACTCGATTGGGTCGAACCGTTTCGAGCGCTTCGTGTCTACTTTGTAGTGGCGCACATTTGACGTGATCACGCGTCAAGTCAAGCAAGCGCTCGGCCAAGCCGCTTTCGGGAGTCAAACATCCGCAACGAATCGCGAGAACAAATGTGGACAAACGAAAGCCGACCGAGCGCCCGCTCGTGTGCGAACAAACGAGCCGCCGCCCACCGCTCGCGATCACGTGTTGCGGGATGAAATGGCTTGTCGGAGAGCCGCCCCAAATGTTTGTTCTCGAAGCCCCGAATCCCGCGAAAGACAAAGCCGCCCGCTGAAATGGAGTCCGTTTGATCGAAGCGGCGAATGACGGCAGCAGACGCGTGATTTCGAAGAAATCGGAATCGAATTCGATCGGATCCCCCGCCTTTCGCCTCCGTCCCGCCCGCGGATTAACCGCGACGCCCACGAGTCGAACGGCCGGTCGGGCGCGTCCAACCCACCCAGCCGACGAACTCGACGCACGGTAGGCGGAATATGCAAACAAGTAGCGTGAAAGGCGAGCTCTTTTTAAAAGTTAGGAACGATCCGAAAATTTCGCAAGCGGATTCAACCGCACGCGGCTGATGACGTCCGTCCCGCGAACTTCTGCTCAAACACGAGCCACCGGACCATGTGATGGGCGCCGTTTGGGTGTTGCAAGCCGGCGGAAGCGGATCGCAAGCGAGCGTTTCAACTTCCAGCCCACTCCGCTTAATCTCGACACGTGACCGGACCCAAAAGCAGAAAAGGGCATCCGCGTATCGAGTTTCCTTCAACGATGCCGACCGAGTGCACAAGTGAACCGAAAGGGAAGAAAGGTTGATTGTAGAGACTTCTGCAGAAGCAAAAATGCCCATTTCGGTCGATAAGAATGGAAATTTACAGGCTGGGAGAAACGGAGAGAACTCCTAAACGGGCGCAATTTACGGTACTGCACTTGATTGTGAGTGCAAACCGGCGAGCACAATGAAAGGAGGGAGAATGACTGCAAGGAGGCATTCGAAAAACCACTGCTGATCTTTTGGCGGGTCGCAGATTGCGCAAAAAAGGTGGCCCGCGGACATGCGCAGAACACTCGCGGGTCGTCGCCGCTCCCACCGAACAAGGCGGGCTCCTGGACGCGCCTCGGCGGCCGGGATCGCCGCGGAACTCCGAAGCAGACGGGCGGATGGGTCGTGAATTCGACTGTCCGCATCACGAACGCAGTAGCCGTCGGTAGTCTCCGCATCGGCTCCATGATCGCCTTCTGTTTGCACAGCGGTGCGTTGCGCGCGAGGATGCACGCGGTCGTCAACAGTTTACATGCGCACTAGCGCCTTCGGACGTTCCGCACAGTGCGTACGCGGGGCCCGGCGGCCGTCTCGCCTCGTGATCCATTCGGCCGCTTTGTCCACGAGCGACCGGAAAGCGACGCCCGTCTCTCGCCCCCGAAACACGCGTTCAAAGTGCGGAACCGCCGAGCACCCGACAATCGAATGGTCTCGGCCGACCGGCCGCCGCATCTCGAGAAGTCGGCGGGTGTCCGATCGGTGTCGGCGCGCGCTAATTCGAAATGTTTGCGTTTGGGCTGCGGGCGGCTTTTCACCTTCGAACTGTTTCCGAAGAGTCGCGCGCCGAGTTCCGGGTCGTCCGACGGCCGAATGACCCAGTTAACCGAAGGGGACATCAAAAGGAAGGAAGGAAATGAGACAGAAAGGAATGGATCGGCCGCTTCGAATCGCCCGAACACATTCGAATGACGTCCCGCTCGCTTCTGCCGCCGCCATTCGGTCGCGAACTGATCGCAATGGAGTGAGATAAACAATGCCCAATGCCTAACGAACGTGCCGAATTGGACGGGGAAACGGCCGCTCGCACTGCCCACTGCTCAAGTGACGTCCAGTGTTTACACGGCCGCTTAGCGGCGAATCACACCTTCCGAACGAATAAAAACGACTGACCGCCCGAAATCATCAACAAAAACGAAGATCCGCTCCGATGACACACCGCTCGGCCGGCCGTCCGTCCGTTCGCACGATCGAAAGGAATGCGCAGCCACGATTCGCGGCTTCTCGTTCGATTGCCGGACGGAACGAAAGCAGAACTTCGACGAGCATTTTCCGCCCGTTCCCAGGCTCGCCTTTCTGCAATAAAAGTCGTCTGCGATTCGGACGACCGACAGACAGAAATACGGTCAGCAGAACGCAGACGAAACTGCCGCTCGATCCCGACGATCTCGTGGTCTTCCAGCAGGCCGGCCGGCTGGTCTTCGGCGAGCGGACACAAACAGACGGCGGCCTTCTGACATCACTCCCCGTTCTTTCTCGCGTGCTGGTGCGGGTGGAACGGTCATTCAAGCGGCGAGCTTTAACCCCTGCGGAGATCATTGAACGGCTCCTTCGAATCGCTAATTGCGCAGAATCAATGCCGGTAAACAACAGCGAGCAGCAAGGAATTCTCATGAGCACGTCGAGAACAGAGGACTTGAAGTAATCTCAGGACTGGATTGACTCCTCTAGTTCCGGACGAAATCATGCCAAGAACGCAACACGCGGTACAAGCCGAAAGAGCGGGAACGAATTCCGCACACTTAAGAACTACAAGCTACCTTCCTTCCTCGCACTTCTTTCTTTCTCGCGCCAATCAGTGCGCATTCCGCGATTGTTTTCGTCCGTTCGACTGCTGTGAAGAACGAGCGGGTGGAGCGTCAACACACGAGTAGTTTGTCGAGCAAAAGATCTGTGCGTGCGCAATTGATTCGGTCGGGTTTCGCCGAGAATTCAAAGTCCAAAGTGCTCGAAATCGAGCCGCCGCCGCCGCGTGCACGAAGGGGAAACCCCGCAACCGTTGACCGTTTGAGGAATCAGCGCGCATTTCCTCGATTCGTCCCGCTTTTGTGCCAAGAATCTTCCAGAAACACTCACGAAAGCCGCCAAGGAAGCCCGCCTTATCGAGCAGACATGTGAGGAGTACAATGCCCGTCCCCAATAATCCCCGAAATGCTGATGGCAGCACTTTTTTCTGTTCGCCTCGTCCTCCACACGGCTTATCAGCTGCCGAGCGCGTGCGTTGGGTTGGTCCCGGTGGCGCCGCCTTTAAAAATCGACTTTGCCGTTTGTTTGGTGAACGAGCGGGAAGAACAAAGAGAAACGTGATTACAGCAAAACGATTCCTGTAGTGCACTCTCGATCTCACTTCGCTTCCATCACGTGACGTAGAGAGGAGTGCGCGCGAACATGTTTGGACAGGTGAAATTGAAATGCGGGGACACGGCCACGAATGGCGACCGGAAGTCCCGCTGACGTCAAGCCGAACGTTTTCGAGAACATCTGCCCGCAATCATCTTCTTTCGGATTCGCGATCCCCCGCTTCTTCCTTCGAAGTGCATCGCCGCCAATCAACCGTCCGAACGGGCGGTCCGCGGGTCGAGCACACGAATTTACGACTTCGATCGCAACACGACGAGTAGCAATAATTGTTCGCCCCAGGAAAAAACTTGCTTAGCGCAGCAGTTCCATCCGTCGCCCCGCGCTGATAAACCGCCGCCTTGAGCATTTCGTCGAAGCGAACAACGAGGTTCTGCCTCGCCTTCATCTTCCTCCTTCTTGGAACGCTAAAATAAAACGCTCGGAATCTCGTGCACGGTCTTATGATTGGGAGGCCAAAAGGACATTCGTGCCTTACTCCAAATGGACTACGTAGAGCCAAGCAGTGAGTACAAAAGGAAGTAATTGAGCGAAGGAATTTGGCGAGATCTCTGCCATCTTCACGAATGTTCGGCCGCTCGAATGACTCTAGGCGGCGAGTGGCCAGAGAACACGAACACGTGAACGCGATTAGCGGAGAGTAACTTGCAACCGTGGAGTAAACAAAAAACAACCGTCTTGAATTGTCTTAAGGTGTTTTCTTGCTTAAGAGCGCCCGGCCGGTCTGCTCACAATCCAATCCCCGGAATTAATCGGATGGGGGCCGAAATGCGGAATGCTCGCTCCTCACGAGCCGTTGGCCGAACAGGAGCGCGCGTTCTCGCAGCACACGTGTGCAAAGAGCCTGCTCTGATTGGGATTAGACGGCCGTTGTGCAAAGTGAGTCAGTAGCCAGCGACAGTATTGTTCTGTTGATTATCCCCCTAATCCGTCGCTAAAAACACACGCCGGCCGCGTTTTGTAATCCGCCGGCTCTTCGCAGAACGTTCAAATTGGCCGGCGGGGCAAAAACATCCGAGTTGGACGAGAAGCGGAGTGTTTTTTGCCGCGGGCCGCTCGGCATTACGGTCGGCAGAAAACCTCACAAGGAGCAGGTGTTTGGGAGCGAAATCGATTCGAATCGGGGGATGAGAACCGGTGGAAAATATTCGAGAAATTACTTTTCCGTCGTCCTTTCAATCACGAGAAGCGAGGCATGTTGGCCGACGGCATTTGGATTCTTTTGTACGAGCAGGGAAGAACAATAAGAAGAGCCAAAGAATGGAAACAAGTGATCGTAATTCGGACGGCGGAGCGTAATGAAAAGTTGAGCACACGGTCAAAGGACGAACCGAAATTAGCGGCCGGTCGGAATGGAAGCGAAAGGTCGTTGTGGAGCGAATACCAACCGTAAACATTTTGGCCTTGTTTCTCATTTCGGACATGAGTAGCGACTTCAAAGAACCTCGTGAAATATTCGAACGGGAAGAAACGTCAGGGAATACGCCGACCTTCGGCCAGGGCTTCCGCTTTCTAATCGTGAATTTATTCTCGCATCAGGCAACAAAATGGCCGCTCGCTGTTCGCGGATTCCCGTTCACTTCTCGTCGTATGCATTTTTGTTGTTTGCGTTCGTCCGCGACAAGAAACCGCATTCGAATGGTGAAATGCCGCACGAGGAGCTCGCCGGACGAATCCGCCCGGCCACGCGCTCGTCTCGTTGTTGACGTTGGGGTCTCGTGGACACTCGGCTCTCGGAGGTCCCCGCGATTCCAAAGACGAAGGAGACGAAAAAACCGCTGACAGGCGGGCGAACTCCGCGCCCTCGTGCGCCTCGTGCTTTCGGCCGCCTTCTCGGCCGTCTTGGTCGAATGAACTCGACGGAGAAGTAGCGAAATGCTTTTTAATGTTTGAGTCCTGCACGACGTTCGAGGAACCATCGATGCAACGAGGGCAGAAGGAGGCCCAGATGTCTTCATCAATTTTCATTAGAATCCTCTGAAGCGTGCGTAATGCTCGTTTCGAAGCCGGCAGTTCTTTCAATCCACGAGGGCCGCTCGACGAGTCGCGGGCGGCCGGCGGAACTCCCACGTTTGCCGCAAAGCACGCGGTTGGTGGTCGTCGCGGGCAGCGGTTTTTTCGGCATTCCCGCCGTCCACGTGCCACGAGCACGCGCCTCGTGGAAGTCCCGCCGCTTCGTCTGCCCCTCGACGGCACGTGCCCCCGCTCGCCGCCGCCTGTGGCCGCTCGTTTCCGCGAAAAAGGAAGTTGACATCGTAAACGAAAGAGAAGCCAAAAAGGGCGGCAAATTGGACCACCCGGCAGCTCTCCGCCTGCCTGTCCCCCGAATTAAACACGAAATGCAGACAGAAGACCGTAGAAATCGTCCTTCGATACACCGGTTTCCAACCGCCGAGCGGCGACGATCGACCGCCGACCGTCAACGAAAACAAGTAGCGAGCGGCGGGCAATGCGGGAGACCGGCCTGTTATTGTCATAAGCGAGGCGAGGATGACCTTTCTGGCGGCTTCTTTGCGTCAGACTCGCACAAAAGTTTCCGGAAAGATCAACCGCCAACGGGCGGCTGCGTACGTGAGAATCGGAATCGGTGCATTGCCGCCGCTTTCGGAGTGTCCGATCGTGCGTGTTGTTTGTGAGCCTTTCGCAACGGGAACCGCGAGCCGAGAACTTTCACGAGTTTCACTTCGAATTTCGCGAAACATCGCTGCAGATTTGCATTTTGTTTGTTGGCGGAAAGACGACAAACGGCCAGCGTTTTGCTGCGTGCGAGCGATCGTTCGTTCGAGCGACTTCCGATGCGACGGCCGCCGTCGCTCTCGTCCGGCGAGTGCTGGGGACAAGAGCACAACGAGAGCAACGAGACGCGATGATCGGACGCCCTCATTTGCATTTTGGCGAGTGGGCAGAAGGACGGGGCGGAAATCATCCGACAAACACGATCGCCCTCCTTTGCACAAATCAAGAGCGACGGGCCGGAATTCCGGGAAACGGTTGGCGGCAAAACGCCCACGTTGTCGAGCGATCGCCGGATTGATCGATGACGTCGCCAGACCCCCGCCGAAGTTCCCGACGGCCCGACCGGCGGCGGCGGGCTTTTCGCTCAAAGCGGGCCGCCATTCGCACGAGGCATCCGAAATGAGTCGTTCGACTGCCGACGCGCGCGCGATTTTCCCGCCCAAATCATTGCGTCGAGGAACAAAGCGGGAGGAAGAAGGAAGGACGAAGTGCACTTTTAACCTCGCCCGCCCTCGTCTAGACGCCAGCTGGTCGCCGGGAACACGTGCGCGAGGGGCGGCGGCGCGGGGCAATCGGCCGTCGATCTTCTCGCTAACGACTCGCCGCCTTTCCGTTCCTGGCCGCCGCCGCCGCCCTCCCGCGCACTTCCGACTTGTAAATGACACGAGTACAAGTCGATAGAATAACATTCGACCGGCAGATGAAAGTCCTAGACGTTAGGGCAATAATCCGTGTAAACAGATGACTGGAAGGACGTGACATCCGATCAACGGGACATGCAGAAATCGTACACACTGCGCAATTGGACGTGAGTACGAACTTGCACGGCTTGTTGCCCGATCGTGTCCGTTCAGCAGAAACAAACCGAAAAGAAGGACGAATTCCCGTGAAATCTCCCACTTCTCATTCCCGTTATCGTCGTTCGCGGGACGTGTTTGAGTTCGCACTTACCGGAATCAGCGGATTTGAGCGCCGAGTTTGCGGATTTTCGAGGTTCTCTTTGCTGTCTGATCGTTTGGACTTTTGAGGTCTTTGCGAGTGTTCGATCAGGGTATTTAAATGGACAACAATTGAATTCACTCACAGTTTGTTTGCTGCTTCCACTACACGCAATTCCTCTGTTTGTAATTGGGATTTTCGTCCCGGAATGCTGTCCTCTCTCGTTTACAGTGATTAGTTGGGGTGAACAAAACACGGTTGTCCGATAAAATGGGCGCCGGGTGGACGCCGATCGGCGAGTTCAATCGCTTATCGCGTTCGTAAGCCCCGCTGCCCGGCGGGGTCGAAGGCGCAAATCCCGGAGGTCGGCGTCTGGAGCGAAGTCACGTCGTTTGTCGTGTGGATTAATATAAAACGTTCCCTTGTGATTATTTACCCCACACGGCCTCGTCGTTTGCCGCACGGAACGGAGGATTGTGATTCGAGTCACGGGTGAGTGGTCGCCGTCTTCCTGCCGTCCATTCAGCCCGCACCTTCAGCAATGTCGCTGAAGGGCCAAGTCGCATTGGTCACTGGAGCGTCGAGGGGATGCGGTCGGGGGATCGCCCATCAGCTGGGAGCCGCCGGCGCAACGGTCTACATTTCGGGTCTGCGGCCGGAGAACGAGGACGCCATCGTGCAGTCGCTTCAAAACAAACTGCCCACATTGGAGCAAGTGGCCGCCGAAGTCAACGAACGAGGCGGCACGTGCATTCCGATCTTCTGCGATCACTCCGACCCGAAGCAAGTGGAAGAACTCTTCCGACGGATTGCCTTCGAGCAGAAGGGTCAGCTGGACATCGTCGTCTTGAATGCGTTCTCTGCCGTCACCGTGAGTCTCCTTTCTCTTATCCAATCAACCGTTTTTCTCTTAGACGATGCTGACTAAAATGCACACGAAATTCTTCGACCTACCAGAAGACATCTACGACGGTGAGCTCTCGATTGTTCTGCCCTGACCAATCCTTTTTCTTCCAGTGTGCAACACGGTCGGCTTGCGCGGCCACTACATTTGTGCTCGACACGCGGCCAAACTGATGGTCGCCCGAAGAAAGGGTTTGATCGTGACCGTGAGCTCGCCCGGCGGGATCAACTACGTCTTCAACGTCGCCTACGGGATAAACAAAGCGGGGGTGAGTTCGAATGAAACGGGAGGGTTGATTTTGATCGATTGCAGTGCGATCGAATGGCGGCGGACATGGGCATCGAGCTGAAGGAATACAACGTGACCTCCATCTGTTTGTATCCCGGCCCTGTGCGCAGCGAGCTCTTTTCCGATGAGGTTGGCCTGCTGAGCAAAGAGGCCGTTGCAAAGACCTACGCGCACGCCGAGTCGATCGAATTCGCCGGCAAGTGCATCGTTGCGTTGGCCACGGACCCGAACGTGATCCAAAAGACGGGCAACATCTGCCTGGACATGCTGCTCGCCAAGGAGTACGACCTGTACGACGAGGACGGGAGGCAGCCGGTGTGCCCGATCGCCGTTAAATACCTCGACCACATCAAAGAAGTCAACCGAGTGCGCAGTGAGGTCTCGCTCTAAGCAACCCTGCCCATCCTTCCTACCTCCGCTGTAAAAATAAGTAAACAAACTTAACGAATGTGCACACCGAAGTCATAAGACTTCAATTTTAATTTGACTGCTGCCCTTTTGCTGCCTAATGAATCCCGCCTCAATTAGCAGAAGAGAGTCGCGTGTAATTTCCGAACAATCGACTGCTCGATTAGTTCCCGTTGAGTTCGTGTCGCTGAAATCAACCCCGCACACCTCCGATCGCTATCAGGCGGTGGGCAGAAGACGGGGACAGGAGCGACCTGCGGGGAAGGCGGATGAAGTAAACGGAACCGCAATTAAGATCGACGTCTACCCCCTCCCCACCACTCCCGACCTTCGTTTGATAAACGGGAAGAAGGGGGAGCGGCGGAGAAATGAAGCCGTCGATGCCATTTGAAAGAGCTGATAAGCGAGAACAATGCTCGCCTCCCGCTGACATCAACACCCGCCCACGTTCTTAGGTCTGCAGATATTAAGGAGTCGGCCGAGCGGCGGGGGCATCAGAGAGGGCCGTCGAGTCGTGCTGTTCGTCTGTGATCGAGAGCAAAATGCAGTCCGCACTTTTACTCGTTCTTCTTTGCGCTCTTTCGGCTGCTGCTCGCGAACTCCCGGACAATGCGGTCCCGAACGACGACTGGACGCGTGAGTAGCAAGATTTTAGATGAGTGATCCTCGCTGCTCGTTTAGCGCCGACTGTCTACACGAAGATGCAAATCGGAACGCCGCCCGTCGACTTCACGTTGCTGGTCGACCTCGTGTTCGAGGACGCGATCATCGTGGGCCCGAAATGTACGGCTTATGCTTGCAAAGGACAGAGCAAGAACCGCACGGTCTACGACCCGGCAAAGTCCTCCACCAGCAAGGACCAAGGCGATCCTGCTCAAGTGAACTACGGGCAGACGGTGACTGGCGAATACTACACGGATGTTGTGACTGTGGACGGGATCTCCGATACGGACGTCGGATTCGCCGTCCTCAACACGGCTTCCTCTAAGTTCTACAAGGTTCGTTCCATTCCTATCTAATCACAATCATTCTTCCGTGCAGGTCCCGTACGATGGAGTGTTCGGTTTGTCGTTCTTGGGGCACACTCGCGGAAAGAAGCAGCTTCCGTCGCCCGTCCAGTCGATCCTCAAGGGCGCCGACCAGCAGACCCTTCAGTTGTGGTTCAATCAGGCCACGTCCAATGACGATCGCTACGGTCTGTCCGGCTGTTGGAGTGTAGTCGACTGATCGCTTGTGTTGCAGGTACTTTGACCTTCGGCAAGGCAAACACGGACAAGTGCAACTCGGACACGCAGTGGACCTCTGTTTCGACTCTAGATTTCACGTTCGAGGTTGAAAAGAGTAGGCACTTGAAGATTGTTTGCTTTACCTTGCTCGTTCTAATTCCAGTTCGCTACGGCACGTTCGTCGCCCACCGACAAATCCAGGCCCAAATCCAAGTGGGCTCCAAGACGATCGGATTGCCGACGACCATCTACAAGGATCTGATGCGCGTGGCGACCGGCTCTTCGTCCGGAACGACCGTCGATTGCGACACCGTGAAGACGATGACCCTCGACATCAAGATTGGCGGCAAATACTATTCGCTCAAGGGCGAGGACTTCTCCTACGCTGCCGACTCGTGGAACTGCTACCTTTTGGTTACCGTGAGTCCAGCTCTCCATCCAATGCTTTTGTTAATCGTTTAATTTGAATAGGACATCGGTGACGAGTTCGATCTTCCTTATATTTTGGGCGAGCCCTTCCTCCGCCGGTACTGCGTGACCTACGACCTCGCCCAGCAGTCGCTCGGCTTCTCCACCGTCAAGAACTGAATGGACACCTTGCAATGACTGTTTGTTCGCATGAATAAAGGAATGTGCACGTAGCAAGAGCCAAATGCCTTCATTTGTCATTCGCATTTTCGGTAAACGATTCCCACAGTCACTCCGTGAATTCACAAGAAAGCAGGTGGACCTTTCGTGACGCTGTGGCGTCAAAACTCTGCCGGATTCTTTGATCACTTTTTCCAGCTTGCATTCGTTCAAGAACGGTTTGCAATGCGAAGACGAAAGATCACTCAACCTTCCGCTCCAACCGCCGAGGACGCCGCTTTTTGTCGTCAGCAGCGAACGGGCGTTGAGTTGTTGAACGGCCGAAGGCTTACCCACGGCTTTGGGCTCTTGGCCTCCGCGCTGTCGCCATGGAAATCCGAAGGCGGATGTGAGAACGAAAAGAAAAAGCGATAAAGAGAAAAAACAGGCGACCCGCGGGAAAAGAAGTGGCTTTTCGCAGGCGTCGTCGGATGAGAGCGGGAAGAATGAATGGGCAGACGAGAAAGCGGTTGAATGGATTGTTGAACAATTGAACGTTTCTCCTCTCTATTTTCGACTATGCAACCGTATTCTTTCGTCTTTATTGTGTGTTCGCCGCCTGTTTGCAAGCAGTGAACAAACGACTCCTAAGAGTTCATTCCTTTCAAACACATTCCTACTCGTTTGCTTTCTTTTTTACGTTCATCCTTTCTGTTGGGCTCCAATTCGAAATGACGGCCAGAGGTGAGTGAACGAGTGAGTAATTAACTCCAATCTGACTGCCAGCCTGGGCCTATGGAGTTTTGAAAGCGAGCTCATTACTCGGCCCGCCTCTTTAGCAATTAGAAGGCCGAATGAAGTGGGCCGTGGGGGAACACTTTTTGTTCTCGTTCGTGGGGGCAGAGGGCGGGTGTATTTCACCGAATCCAGACAATACAATCCGCCTTTTTTTGCTGACGATGGCGTGCATCACTTCGGGGGACTTTCTCCTGTTGAAGGGACGTCTGACAAGCGGTCAAATTCTATTTAAGCTTCTGTTCAAAACGACTGCTTGCCCGAATATCCTTTGTATTTCAGGATCTCGAAGACGAAGCACGTACTCGACGGCGACCACCAGCGAGGAGGAGGAGGGCAAGGACGAGAGTCTTCATGCGCACACCAAACGGCAGCAGAAGGACGACCGAGCGGTCGAAGCAACTCCCGACCCTCCGCAAACAACTCAAATCGCCGCTGTTGCTGCTCTCTCGCTGATCGGAGCGGCGCCCTCCGCAAGGTCCCACTACTCGACAATCCGCTCGGGCATCATTCGCTTCACTCCGGAGACCATGAAATGTGAGCATCAATTCAGATTGACATGTTTATTTGCTTCTTTCAGGCAAACTCTATTGTCGTGGTCCCAATTGCCGCTACTGCACGTGGAAGTCGTGGTCCAAGTCACAAATGGCCATTGACGGCCTCTATTCCAACTGGTTTGAAGCCACAAATGAGTTGTCATGGACAGCAATGTTTCAGGATCACGGACGACATTCTGGCGATGGCCCGCTTGACGAACGAGGCGATCCAAAAGTTCGACATCATCAAGCAACTCAAAGAGTGCGTTTCTAGTTTCAATTTTTGCTTATTCTTTTGACCTCAGCCAAGGGATCGTCGCCGTCTTCAACCTTCAATGCCAGAACGAACACTCGTACTGCGGTCCGTCGTTGCTGAAGTGCGGCTTCTCTTACGATCCCGAACTGTTGATGAAACATAAGAGTGAGCACACGAAGTCGTTCGGTTTTACATTGAAGATTGTTCAGTCTATTACTACAATTACGCCATTCCTGACTTCGAGGTGTGCAATCAGAACATCTTGCTGGACATCATCAAGGTCATGTGTTTCTCGTTGGCCGAAGGGAAGGTCGCCGTCCACTGCCATGCGGGACTCGGCCGAACGGGGGCGGTCATCGCCTGCTACCTGGTCCTCACTCAAGGCTTGTGTGCGGAAGAGGCGTTGATCAAAGTGCGCACCGCTCGGTTCGTCTTGCCGTTTGAATGCTTTGATTCCTTCGTTGTTCCAGGCCGAACTCCGTTCAAAGCCCCGTGCAGGTGGAGATCGTTGAGCACATGGAGGAGTTGACCCAACGCAACGCCCGCGTGCTCCCCGTCAACGTCGGCGAGTCCCTCTCCTCGTACTTCGTCTGGCAGAACGCCTTCTTGCCGAACGAAGAGGCTCGTCGCTTTCCGCACGTGCCGAAGCTCGTCTACGAGATCTGCTGCCGATTGCTGAGGCACGTGTTCGAGCCCGAGGGCATCACATTTCGGCCGGTGACCGGCGATCATTGCGTTCACTCGTGCACGTTCGGGGACCTGCAGGTCGACTGGAAGAACGTTTTCTCTCACAAAGGGCAAGACACCCTCGACTTCCGACCAGCCAGTTGATTCCTGAAGCTTTAGACGAGCACAGAACCGCTACGTCGTGAACGTTCTCGTCCAAATCGCGGGCTTCCCGTACGAGCGGGATCACGCCCTCATCGAGCAGTTCCAGCGGGTGCGCGTCTCCGAAATGTGCCCCGCATTGAACGCACTGGACGTCTCCCAACTGCTGCACCTCCTGCACGCCTACATGATGATGTTCAAGAAGCCGTTAGCCTCAAAGAAGGCATTGATCTCGTGGCTCGAAGTGTACTCGCTGGAGTCGACTGTGGAAACGACGCCGAAGACCGCCTACAAGGTGAGGGCACTCTACGCATTCGCACTCACTGATCTCTTTCAGGACTGGCACTGCTTGATCTTCTTCCTCTGCAACGTCCTCTCGTATCTGACGATCGAGAACTACGATGTGGTGACCGAACTGATCACCTACTGGCTGCTGAACGACGTGCAGAATGACGTCAAGCAGGCGGTCCACGCCCACATGCGGGGCTTGTACGCGAGGAATCTTCGAGAGCAGGAGTCCCAAGTGCGGGCGGCTCATGCCGGCGGCAAAATCAAGTCCCCCGCTCTCTCCAATTCGTGACCTTGATTTCCGAGCAGAAGTTCCCACGCTGCCGCCCTCTCGCACTTACTCCCGTTTTCCCAACGCGTTTACTTCCACGGCCTTCCGGTTGCAACGAATAAACAGTCGAAACAGAAGGCATCGTGGCAGTGGTCCGCTTAATGCGGAGAGATTAAACGAGTTCGCTGGCAAATTGAAGAAACAATGCGTGATTTTTCTGAATGCGGACACTGAATTTAATAAATAAACGTGGTTGCTTTCTTCAAATCACACCGTACACGAAACACTTGCGCTTTTTTCGCACCTTCCGACTGCCGATGTCCACATGCCTATTTTTTATTCGAACCGCGGGAACAGAACAAAACGACGGAATTAAGCGGCTGCTTCTGCCCGCTGCTAATCGTTCAGACCTGTCGCAATCATTTCGAGTTGCTCGGAGCATCTCGATGTCGTTCGCCTCAATCCAGCACGAAGAGCAGCAGCCGCAAGAAGCCTGGAAGCAAGAGAGGACTTCAGACGATAAGAGGAGACTCACGCAGCGTGTTGGTGTTTCCTGGCCGCATTCGCAACTCGAGTAGGCGAGGAACCCGCCGACAGAGTGGGGCGTGGCTCTCGGACATCAGTCGGTTCCCAACGGTTATCTGCAAGTCGGCGGGCAGTTGGCTGGTTTGCGGACTGATGAACTCACCATCAAAACAACAAACAAAAGTTGCTTGGTTCAGGTCAACCACGATGTTCCCACCGGCCTCCAAGGAGGAATGCGCGGAACGGGGCCGAACAGAAGACCCACTAGCTGACCGCAGCAGAAGGACGCTTGCTTCCGGCAGCAGCAGACGGCCACAGAAGGCGGACCTGAAGAAGAGCATTGGAGAGAGGGTGGACACTCGAGATCCCGCGGACTCACCAGTGCGGACTCCCGCTCGTCGAGAACTGCTTGTGGATCTCGATGGTCGCCTTCCACATCCTTCTGTTGCGGGAGCTGAAATGGAGGGCGGTGGGTGGAAAAACCCGTCTCGGCACATTTCCGACCTGTCCGCGGGGGAGAATTCGAAGGGACGAACTGTGCGGCAGGCCGAACGGCTGCTTGACGCCCCAATCGAGCGCCTGGCAGCCAGAAGACGGCGTTTCTTGGTGGAAGTGCGCGAGACGCTTCGCAGTCAGTCTGAAAAGAAAGAGATGAGATGGGTGAAGGTGGGGAGCAAGACTGACCCGTCGTCCATCGCCGCTTGATTGCAATCGAAGTAGAAAATCTCAGACGAAGAGGAGTGGGCAGTAGCGGGTGGCCCACTCGTTCTGCTCCACGCGCGAGAAGCGAGGGCATCGGGACTCGTGAAGCCGGCCGGCGGTTTGTCGCACATGTCGTTCAGCCGTCGACCACTCGCTTCTGAAAGAACAAGCGAGCGATGGAGTGGGTTGAAGACGGACACCGACCAGTGGCTTCGAACAGATTTGAGCCGCCGAGCGTCGCCATCTTGGCCATCTGCTTCTCGTCCTTCCGCAAGAAATGTCTTCTGCAGGAGTTGAAAGAAGTGAGGGAGGATTCTTTTACATTCGAGAACTCACCTTCCGCACGATGAAATGGAGAATCCGAAGAAACGAACGGCGCGAAGAGCGGGAATTCCGCGAGCGGAAGAACCGATCGCCTGGACGGGCGGCGGGAGTGAGGAATGAGCGGCCGGCGGGCGGAGGGCCGTCTTTTGTACGCGCCGCTGCCGAACGGATTGCGCAGCCAACAAAGCGGTCGCTGATTAACCCGCACCAAATGCGCAACCGCTCATGCAGCTCGAAGGTGGAGGGTCGTGCGGAAGTCGACGGCCACCATCCACGATCACTGTTCGAGCCGCGAGAAGAGTGATCAAGCACGTCTAGTTGACACAGTCGCAAGTGCCCGTCTTTTCGATGACTCACTTGATCTGCATTGACTGAAGAACAATCGGAAATGACTCCATCGAATGCGGGCGGCAGACGGACCGTTCGATGGGGTGCGGTCGTGTCTTCTCGTCCATCGATTTGAACAGAAACTTCACGACTGCAATCGCAATGGCCGTCCGAAGGCGGTCGTTCCGGCAAACCGTTGAAGACGGGGAGCCGCGACAAAATGACGTGTCCATGCCCTTCTCGTCTTCTGCAGCTCGACGAGCGTGACACATCGCTCCTGGCAGCAACCTCAACCACTCTTCCGGTCGTCATCATCCCTGAACTCCTCTGCGATCTAAAAACCGACCGCCAAAAGGGCCGCTTTCGAGCACCGCGACGATCGGACGGACGGGCGGACGCGTTTGGCGTTCCGTCCGGACGGGCGGGCGATGCGGACGCATTTTGTGGTCCGTCTCCTCACTCGAGCGGCGATTCCGCCCCGCACGTGCGTCGTTGCGGCCGACGGCCCGCCTGCTTTCGACGAGCGCGTCTCGTTCCGATTTTCGCATGTTTCCGCCGACTTCCCCGCCGCTGTGTGTTCGGCTTTGTCATCAATTCCTCTTATTTCTACATGTTGTGGGGTCCTTCTTTTCGACGTTTACATTTGTTTTTCTGCCCGTTCCGCCTTTTGTAGGACCTTCCGCCCTTGTTTGACCACTGCGTTATAATTCGCCCGCTCCCGTCGATTTCGCTCGGCCGTTTTCCCCACGCGCGTGTCCGTGCGCGTTCAATCGGGACGATCCGCGAGTCCATTCACCTCCTTTCGTTGCAGACACGTCGCCGTGCTCCTCGCCCACAGGTTGGTTTGGATTCTTTGCGGAAGGGCGGGAGGAGCGACGAATGGAACGTGGGCCGAAAGCCGTGAGCCGAATGGCGGCCGGTTCGAGTGGTCGAAGAGGGATGAGGTCTTTCGTAGAAGACCCCCTCATCGGTCGGAGGATCGCGCCGTTCATTCCGGCCGGCAGGAATGCGATTGGAAAGCAAAGGGCGAAGTCCACTGCTCATTCCGCGGCCGAAGCGCCCATTCCCTTGCCGTTCGCACGGCGCGCTCTCTCCAAATTTCTTTCGGCGGCGATCAAACGAGCGATGACTCTTCCGTCCACGTGAAAGCTTAATTGAATGAAAACAACCGCTTTTACGTCAATTAGTCCATGTACACAATCATCATCGACGGAATAACCGTCCTCAAACACCTCTCTTTGTTGCAGTAGGAATAATTTTTCTGTGCTCACTGCAAACATAAGAGTTGGGTATTAATTGAATCAAACAAGTGGGGCCTCGTCATGGAGGCGCTCGGCGTAGCGGAATAAGGCACACAATAACTCGAGCAATCATTCATTGAAGGAAGAAACAAAAGCGAATAACGAACCAGCAGGAGCTCTTCAAAGAATTCCGTAGCCTGCACGGAATAAGGCGCTTAATAACTCGACTGATCATTCGTTGAAGAAAGAAACCAGGCGGGTTCATTCGTGAAAGCAAATAAAAGCAATCATCGAAGCAGAAACAATCGCCCGACTACGCTCCTCAACGTTCGAGAAAGTGAATGAAAGAAATCGGCGTCGCGATATAATCAATTTCCGTTCCCCCTCGTTTACGCTCGTTCGGAATAAGGCCCCAAACATCTCCTGTTCTCGTCGCATTGAAAGAATTCGTTGAGCATCTTCCATCAGACGGCCGTGAATGAAACAAGTGAACAGCACCGGTCGAGTTCCCGCCCGTTTGTGGCCGCTTGTTCTTTCGAGCGGGCACTTTCTTTCCACGTTTATCTCTTCTTCTTGCGGACTTTCCTTCCCTTCTCGCTGATCCCCCGAATTCCGCTGGAAGGCGGCGAAAGCGGCCCGATTTTGGCGCGCGATCGGCGGGCGGCGTGGGTGTGCGTCCTTCCCCTCGCGTCTGCCGCCCGCTGCTTGCCGCCCCGCCGAGCGGCGTATAAAAGCGGCCGCCACTCGCCACCGTCGAACGCAGTCGTCAGCCAGCGCTCGTTCTCCGCACTCCCCACCCACCGATCGATCGAGATGTCCGGCCGCGGCAAAGGAGGAAAGGGCCTCGGCAAGGGAGGCGCCAAGCGCCATCGCAAGGTCCTCCGCGACAACATCCAGGGTGAGTCCTCCCTCCTCGCTCCCGCTCATCCCCTCTCCTCCCCGCAGGCATCACCAAGCCGGCCATCCGCCGTCTCGCCCGCCGCGGCGGCGTGAAGCGCATCAGCGGCCTCATCTACGAGGAGACCCGCTCCGTCCTCAAGGTCTTCCTCGAGAACGTCATCCGCGACGCCGTGAGTCCCCCTCCCCCATCCAACAACTGTTCATTCCTCCCTCCCGCCGTTCAGGTCACCTACTGCGAGCACGCGAAGCGCAAGACCGTCACCGCCATGGACGTCGTGTACGCCCTCAAGCGCCAGGGCCGCACGCTCTACGGCTTCGGCGGTTGAGCGCCCCGCCCGCCCGCCCGCCCGTGTGCAGAACGACCGCCACGCTCCCCACCAACCTCTGATCCCAAACGGCCCTCATTTAGGGCCACAAATCCGTCGATCTCGTGCGTATGCGGATGAATAAACTGATTGCTTCGGTTGATTGGCGGAACGGATTGAGCGCGGAGCAAAAGAAAGTTGAGCAGCGGGCGGCAGCAAGAAGGACAGACGGCAGAAAGTCCACGCCGGGCGTTGCTGTCCGAGCGACCATGACTGTTGGAATCAAACGGATCAAATGAAAGTTTCTTTCCTTTGAGTAAAATCAGACGGAAAGGCGGGGATCGAGTGAGTAACCCGAATTTTCTCCGAAGGTTTCGAATAATCGAACAGAAGAGTTCTTCGCCTTTACTCTCGTTTAATGCGGCTACGAAGTCCCTTTGTTCAATTCGTAACGAACGGCTTGTCGTCGGAAGCCGGCGAATTAAATCGAGATTTCCACCCGTCGCCCGCTTTTTCCACCGCGATGGACAGGGAGCGATTTTTCGGACCTCACGCGTCGCTTAGCGAAGTGATCGAGTTTCTCGTCATTTTAAACGCAAACAAACGACCTTCCGCTTGGTTTTGGTGTTTGAATTGCAGTAAAAAAGTACGTGCATTACTTCCCATTTATTCGCTCGAAAATGTGATGCTAATCACTCGGCGAACTCACGACATCGATCCACGTGCAGTCGAACACGAAAAAGCGCTTGATGTCGGGCGGTTGCTCGTTCGTGGTTTCGGTTTGATGGAAAGAACGGCAGAAACTGTTTAAGGTCTAATGGATGGGAGGTTATCAAAAAAAGGACAAAAAAATTCATGCTTCAAATTGAAACGAACCGATGCATTTGGACCACCGCTCTGCCCGCTTGAATGTAGCGGTCGGGCGGCTCCTCCGGCCGCAGTCTCAAGTCGAGCAGCTCGCCCACCGCGCGGTCCACGTTCGCCCGCTTCCGACTGCTCACCACCACCTTGCCGCCGCGAAAAGAGTTGATTTGTGCGGAAATGGTTGCTGCTCTTCAAATGATCCGCTGCAAGAAGTTGTAGAAGCGTGGGTTGTGATCGGGCGGTCAATTCAACTAACGGAACACAGCCGCCATCGAGTTAAGGGCAGCCGGAGGGCACTCATCGTCCGTTTCTTGTCCTCTCGCCCTCGCCGCTTCGATCAAAACACTCCCGTGCACTCACCTTTGATCAGTGGGGAAACTAAGAGTTCTTCGATCCAACTCTCCTCAGCTGCCGACGTTGTCGTTTATTCGAGCGGTGAGCACAAAGCAGACGAATAGAACTCGGATCGCCGTTCCTCCTGCTCCCGCACTTGGCGGAGTTCGTGAAGGGGCAGCTCGTCGTTTCGTTGCTCCTTTCCAGCCAGTCGATTAGTCGTGCGGAAAAGAGTGTAGCTTTTATTGTTCTGTGCGGGAAGCCGGCGAGGAGGGGCGCCCCGTTGCCGGGCGGCGGCAGGCGAAGAGGAGGAAAGTGGGCTTACCGATTGCTGCTGCTCGCTCTCGCAGCGAACAATTACCAATTGGCAAAGAAATCGCCTGTGGATGAAGAACGGGATATCGAAGTCAAAAGTTCTTCTAATCATTTACGAGAAGCTCGTCGAATTCCCGCCGCAAAAAGACGACGGAGGAGAGCGCGCAGCCGACCCCAACGGCCGACAGGCGCGCGAATGAGCGACCCGCCGACCGCCCGCCCGCGGCCGCCAGGGGCAACGCGGTCCCGCCGCGACTTCGCAGGCGCTCCGGAAGTTTCCGGCGGCTCTCGAAGCGGGAAGAAACGAGCGGGGCGATCAGTCGCTCGTTTTGCTCGCCGTTCGAGCGGTCGCTCCTCATTTCGCTCTCCCGCCGCCGTTCCCGTCCTGTTCGTGAAATTGAGTGCGTCCACACTTTCTTCCCGCTCTCAAGTCCGATGCGAGTTGCCGACCGTCGATTTGACCCGTGAGTTCTCCTTTTTCTGCTCGTCGACATCTCCACTTCGGTTCCAGGACGTCCAAACGGAGGATCCCAATGTTCCTCGCCGTTTGGTTAGACGGCGCGTTCTGAAGTGAGAAGCGCGGCATGGACATCTACCACGTTCCCGCGGCGAGCTCGAAGATCCGGCTGCGAACTGCTCGAGTTCTTGTCCTTAAGTCCTTCCTGCGGCCGAACGGTGAGTTCGCGCCGGGAAGCAAGGAGTCGGATGACAGCCTTCGTTTCAGACCGCCCATCTGTTTTCGTGGAAATTGAATTTGGCGCCTCCATCAAGACGAGTTCGCTCGGCTTCTCGTCCTGCTGGACGCCCCCCTGAGCCCGTCCTCTTCTGTCCGGAAGACAGCGGACGGCCTTCTTTGCGGTGAGTTCCCTCCCGCCTTACAATCAGCTCGCCGCAACCCGCGTTCGTTTCAGCCGCACGCTTACCGTCACCTGCGAACGCCACCCGCTTCGTCCTTCCAGAATGCGCACTGAAATTGAGTGGGTACTCGCTGGTCTCCCTCGGCTTCACTCTGCCCTTTCAGATTGCCCTGAGAACCACTTCAAACGCTACGAACAAGCCTCCGAGTTGGTGAGTTCCTTGCGGCGAGGAACACCTGCCTGTTCGGGCTTTCAGGTGGGAGTGGAGCCGACTGCCGCTCTGGACGATGGGCCCGATTGATCGCCGAGGTCACAAGAATCCCCATTGGTCGTTCTCTTCGGTGAGTCCATTCGTTCCCTCCGCTCTCAGGCAACAGGCGGTCGTGGCAGGTCGTTGGAGTGCGGCGATCTCCCTTGCGAAGCACCCCGAGCTGTACAACCAAGAATTCGAGCGGTAAACTCCACACCCTTGCTCCCTTCGACCCTCCCGCTTCCAGGTCGAGCTGCCGGGGACGTCGGCCGTCTGATTGGGTGCGAGAAGAAGCTCGCCGAGTGGACACGTCTCTTCTGCTGTGAGTCATCTGCAAGAAGACGTCCATCAATCTTCCCTCTTCAGGTTCTCTTCTGTCTTGTGAACATTCGGTCGGCGATCCCTCACGAACGTCTCTTCTGCTGCGGGTGAGTCGGAGTGAGTAGACGGGGGTGATCGGGGGAATTCCAGAAGGCGCGGCAGCTGCTCTCCTGCGAGCAAAACTGCCGCCAATCGACACGTCTTCCTCCACGGGGGGTCGGCGAGTGCGGCCGTCACTCCGCCCGCTGGCTACTTCGATGTGCGAGCCGTTCGTCGTGGAGATCGCAAGCAGAGGTCGGTGAGTCTTCTCTGCTCCCCGACACGACCGCCCCGCTTCCAGCTTCTCTGCGGCCGCCTTCTGTGCTGATCGGCGGATGGCGGACGGGAGCGTCCGCCTGCCCTCAGACTGGGAGTCGACGGACGTGCAGCCCGCAAGAAGTGATGGCTTCCTTCGTGCTGCTGGCTCCTGCGAGCAGCAGGGAACCCAACGGTGAGGCCTCCTTCAAAATGGGACTGATCGAGTGGATTCCAGCGGACACACCGCCCTGAGAATGCACCCTCATTGATCTTTAACGCCCTCTTCGGCCGCTCTGCCTTCTGACTGGTGAGTTCTTTACACGAACGAGAAGCCCTCACTCATTACTTTCTTTTGCAGTTCGATCAAAGTGTGAGGCATTCCTCCGCGTCTACTCCTGATTCGATCGATCCTCCGCTCAAGGACCCTTGAACTTCAGCGATTGTTTCCTTTGTCATCGATTCCTCCTGCGTTAATAAACCGATTCGATCAGGCCGTTTGGCACGAAAGCAGGGGGTGGGCGGGAAGGCAGCCCGAGTGGCCGCTGTGTCGTTTGGTGGAAGGCGGCGGCAGCGGACTGTTCGAGTGTTTCGATCAGCGGACGGCCGGATCGAAGCCACTCATCCGCCGTCTCTCCGGAACAAGCGAACTAACAATTGAGGTCGTTGTGGCGGCAGGTTTCCCGTCGACTTCCCAAAAAGCCCGCCTCTTCGATCGTCTTCTGGATTGGGGGCGATCACGCGACTCCGGACGGCGAGACCACTGGCCGTCATTCTCGCCAGACCGACTGCCCGAACCAACTGCCGACGTCCACAAGAATCTTCTTTTTATTAAAACAGTAAAGTGAGCAAATTCCTCGCTGCTCGTTTATGGGAATTGTGGCGTTCTTCTCCAGCTGCTCGCAGCTTCGGGCGACACGTGACCGCAACAAAGAAGCAGTCTGCAAGTGAGAGCGGAATTCAGTAAGGGAAGAAGAGACTCACGTTCCTTGTTGGTGTTTCCTGGCCGCCTTCCCACTTCGAACAGGCAATGAATCCACCGGCAGGAAGAGGCGTGGCCCTCGAATGTCAGTCGGTTCCCAACGGCCGTCAGAAGGAGTGCTGCAAGCCAAGGGAGTCGGTTGATCGCTGATGAGAACACTCACGATCCCAGCGGCGAACTGGAGTCGCTTGGTTCAGGTCGACCACGTGGTTCCCAGCCGCCTACGAGGAGGAACGAGTGGAGTGAGAAGCCGAGCGAAGGGCTCAAGCACAGCGCAGACGCTTGACTATGGTTGCAGTAGACGATCACAAGGGATGGACCTGAAGAGCAGCAGAAAGAAGGTGAACAGTCGGGATTCCGTGCCCTGACCGCCGCAGACTCGCGCTCGTCGTCGAGCAGCTTGACGATTTCTGCTATCATTTTCCGCATTCTCTTTCTGGAAGCTGGAAAAAGCGAAGATGAGTGAGGAGCTCGCCTGCCGAAGAGTTGCTGCTTTCGACGCGCGGAAAGCACCGATCTTCGAAGTCCTCACCATCCCAAGAACTCACCTTCCGCACAGGAGAATCAGAAGAGACGAACGACGCGGAGAGCAGAAAGAGGTGCTTGGAATTCATGACGTTCATGCCCCGCAGAAACCGCTGGACTTCCCGCGGGCAGAGCGGGAATTCTTTTGGCGAAACTCGCCCGCGTGCAGTCTGGAACGAGAAGGATGAGAAGAGTGCAGATGAAGAGCAGCACTCACGCGTTGCTCGCCGGCGCGTGATTGCAGTCGAAGGGCAGGGGGGAGAGGCGGCTGGCTGGTCGATCTCGCCGAACTCACCGACCGGGCTGCTCGTTGGCTGGAATCCCGAGAACGTCCAGTCGTTCGTTTTCTCCACACTCACCAGCAGCGAACTCATGGAGAGCTTTAGAATTTGCCCTGCTGTTGGTCGCAAGCGGCGGTCAGTCGGCGATTTCAAGCACTAGTTGCTGGAAGAACACGCGGTCATTGGGACGGGTTGAGGACGAAGAACTGACCATGGACCTCCGTTTCGAACGGAACAAAAGAGGCCGCTTGTCGGATTCCGCCTTCCTTGTCCGCAAAGAGCGCTTCCTTCGGCTGTTGCCCGAACTAGGCGGCCAGGTGATCTTCCGTTCGTAGTTGGGAACCCACATGCCGCCCGCCGAAGGAGAGAATCCGAAGAGACGAACGGCTCGGAGGGCGGAAATTGCGCCAGTCGACGAACGGACGGGCCGATCGCCCGGCCGGGCGGCGGGAGCGCGGAATGAGCGACTGGTGCCTGGGTGGTCCGTTTGGGTGTTTCTGTTGCCCCAATCGCGCAAGCAGACCGCAAGCGGGTTGCAATTAGCCGGCACTCTTCTAACACACATGCGCAGCCGCTTTGTTCCCGAAAGGCCGTATGGAACGTTCGGCTACAATAACCACTTGTTGACACTCATTTGTTTATGCGATGCATGTCATCAATCGAGTGTTGGTCCTTGCTTGCAGGTGCCCGAAACGATGTCGAGCATTGCCCGAAACATGTGCGGCCGTTTTAATGATCTGCGAACATTTCTTTTCGATTCGATTCGAAGCGGCGGACGGGCGATGGAAGGCGGGCGGTCTGTTCGTCCTCATTTCGGCGCTTCGTTTTCTTGCGGAGCGAACGGACCGAAAGGGAGGGGCGCGCGGCGGGCGGGCCGATCGTTAGGCGCCGAAAGGAACTCCGCTTTCTCACAACAACGACAACAATCCGCCCGCTTTCCGTTCGGCCGACCGCCCAGATGGCTGGAAGAGGGCCCTCCGTTTCGGCGATCGCAATCCGCCAGTCGGCCCGCCAGTCGATCGACGCCGCCCGTCCGCTCGCCGCTTCCTCCGCTTTCGCTCGTCCAACACGCGGTCGCTCGTTTTTCGGCCACGCGCACAGTGTTCATCCGAGATCGAGAGCGGTAATTGATCGCCCGTAAACACGTCGGCTCCTTCGCCCCTTGCCGAGTGTTGATCTCGTGCCCTTCCAGTCGCTGTTTGCGTCCGCTAATCATTGCGGTCGAGTGGGCGCGCGGTTGCTTTGAAGCGGGCCGAAAGCGGGTGTTTCGCGGCGGGTGGCGCGCGAGTGACTCGTCCGTTCGTTCAGGAATGTCCGCCGCCCCGAAGCCCGGCCGCCCGCATCGGAAGAGGCGCATGAACTTCAAGGAGCCGAACTTCTCGGGCCTCCAAGTGACGGACGAGGACAACGTGCCCGGCGTCTACACGCAGATCCCGCCCGAGCTGTGGGCCCAAGTGGAGCAGGACGAGCTCGAATTCCCCGACCTCGCGCCCACGGTGGACGACTCCGACGTCGTGATGGCCGTGAAGATCGAACCGGTCGACACGCAGGCGGAGGTCGAGCCCGTCGTCGCGGAGCCCAAGCTGGAGGGCTACCTTCTGGTGAGTCTCCCCTTCCTTCCTTTCAATCGATTTGATTGCAGGACGAGCGCTGTTTCAATTGCTGGATGACGGTGACGCTCGTGGATCCCTTCAATCTGTGCGGGTGAGTTCCTCCTCTTTTTGCTCTCATCCAGGCTTCTTTCAGGCGCTGCCACAATGCGGCGTGGAAGCGGGCGACCGAGAAGGTCGACAAGCGAGCGTTCCCCGTGCCGCGGGCGGACACGAGCAGCCACGTGCAGAAGGAGTTCGACAAGAAGTACGCGCTGATCAAGGGACGAGTCGCCTCGTTGAGCGGCGGGGCGACTCCCGAAAGCCTCTACTTCCCGCAGGCCAGCAAGATGAAGTGAGTGGTCGGTCTCCTTCCTTCCGTCCAATCCACGTGATTTCAGGCTTCCGAAAGAGCCCGCCCGCATCGTCCGCACCCTCTCCTACTTCGGCGCGCCCAAACGGTCCCGCGCTTCGCACAGCTGCAAATCCGGAAGCTGCAACTGCGTGGCCAAAGCGATGGCGGGCGGACTTCGCCATTAGTGCCACGAACTGAACCCGTTGAATGCTCTTCGTTCTTTCGATTGTTCTGCCTTCCCATTACCGCTTCTGTTGTTGATTTGTTCGTTGTTCGCTTAATAAATGAGCTACGAAACGGAACAAATGCGGAGCCTGACGAAACAACAAAACGTTCTGCTCATTCGGCCCCGCGTCGACGCGGGGAAGCCGGCGGGCTCGCCGCCGTTGACTCACCGTTCGAATGCTGGAGATCGAATTCCCGGCGGTTTGCGGCGAGCATTCCTCCAGGTTTCTTCCGTTTGCCAGCGGGAATGACGGTCACTTACAGCTGCGATGCGAACACGTGGCTCGGGCTCTCGAAACTCCTCTTCAGGTGGAAGGGGAGCGTGTGGAAAGCCATCTTGAGCGACGTGATCGTGTGGTCTCTCGCCTACGTCAGCATCAACCTCTTCTTGCGGAATTTGTGCAACGACGCGCAGCAGAGGTGCCCGCCCGTTCCTGTCTTGCACTCGGCCCGTTTGCAGCAACTTCACGATCTTCCAAAAGGCCCTCACGGAGCGAATGCGCGGCTATCCGATGGTCTTCATGATCGGCTTCTTCACGAACGTCGTCTTCAACCGCTGGGTCACCATCTTCCAGTTCATCGGCTTCATCGACAAGCAAGTCCTTCCCTTTCGTTTGATCACCGCCTTTGGAGCACGGCGTTGGCGGTGGCCGCCGGGATCCGCGGGACGGACAAGGAGACGCGCGTCCTCAAACGGAACATCATTCGCTACTGCGTCCTGTCCCAGGCACTCGTCTTCCGCGACATTTCGATCACGGCGAGACGGCGCTTCCCCGAGATCGAGTCCTTCCTCGATTGCGGTGACCAAACGAAGGGCATTCGACTCGCAATCGTTCGTGTTTGCAGGCCTGATGACGACCACCGAGTACGACCTCTACGAAGCGCGCCCCCTGCCGATCAGCAAGAGTTGGCTTCCCATCCACTGGGCGCTGGACCACGTGGTGCACGCGCGAGAGCAGGGGAAGATCCAAGCCGACATGATCTGCTGGCAGGTCCAAGAGGTGATCCGCGGCCGTCTCCTGCTTTCAATCGCCACTTTCAGAAGATCCGCGAGTTCCGCAACAACCTCCACAAGCTCTCCTGCTTCGATTTCTGCCCCGTGCCGCTCGTGTACCCGCAGATCATCTACCTGGCCGTCCGCTGCTTCTTCGGCCTCACGCTGATCTCCGCCCAAACGCTCGGAAATGACGTGAGTGTCGCCTCGTCTTGCAGTGACTAATTTCTCGTGTTTGCAGAGCTTCCCGCTGCTCAACATCCCCATCGTCCCGCTCATCGAGTTCGTTCTGATCGACGGCTGGGTGAACGTGTCGGGCGTCCTCATTCAGCCGTTCGGCGACGACGACGACGACTTCGAAGTGAACGCGATCATCGACCGAAATCTCACGGTCGGTTCACTTTTGTCTAGCTGCTCCTTTCCACTCATTTCCGCTCGCTGCAGACCGGACTGGCGATCGTGGACCAAACGACGATGCCGCCCGTCGACCACCCGGACGCCTTCTGGGCGCTCTCCGTCCCGCAGCCGCTGGACGTCGTGAACGCGCCGAAAGTCTCCGCCCCCACTCGTCCGTACGCGGGCAGCGTGGCCGACTTGGACATGAGCCGAATCACCAACGACCTCAACTACAAGCTGAATCGAGAGCGACAACGGACGTTGATTCGCCAAATGACGTCCGTGAACGACTCGCCCATCAGTCGGGGCGGATTCGTCGACGGGCTGAGGCAAGCAGCCGACAGCATTCGCTTCGAAAGAACTGCTTTCAGCCACCGCTTCAACTCGCCGTCCGCCCGCAACTCCCAACTGCCGACCGCGACGCTCGAAGGCGGCCGGTTGCCCCACTTCCATCACTTGAGCAGCCTTTGCGAGGTCCTTGAAGAACTCTCTCGACAACCCAGTTCGAGCAGCTTGGCCCAGCAAGAAGAGCGGGACAAGGGGGACGCTGTACAGGAGTCTCTACAACGAAAGTACTGATGAGGAATAAAC
>JAMPIO010000335.1:0-90871 GCA_024699865.1 Aphelenchoides fujianensis
GCGATCACGAACGACAATTCCCAGTGCCGCTCCCCCTTTCCGCGTCGGAGGAAAGCGGGCCACCCGAACCGATAAGCGATTGCGGCGTCTTCCGTTGGTTGATGTCAGATGACTCTTAAAGAAGGAAAGTGAATAAAAGACAGACGGGATGTCGTTCGAATCACAAAGCCTTTTGCAACGACGAAATGGCCTCTCCCTACCTTCTGTTCGTTCCCTTCCTCCTGCTCTCTGTGGCAAGACTCCAAGCAGTGACCGACTGGAAGTTCACCTCGTTTACGAACGAGGCTCTCCGTTTGGAGCTGCAGATCGGCACTCCGCCGGTGAGCATCGAGGTGATCGGGCTGGTCGATGCGACGCAAGACATCGGGAGCAATCTGATCGTCCTGGACGTCCCCGAAGGCGGCGTTTACAACTACAGGCAAGGGTTCCCTTCTTTGCAGGTCTTTTATCTGCTCGCTGTTCAAGGAACTCGTCCACGTTCGTCCAGACGGGGATCTACACGGACGACGGGCCGGACGGGTGGATCGGAACAGAAACGTTCGTAGTGAGTTCAGCTCCGCATTCACCGTCTTCTAATCTTTCGTTGTTCAGATCGACGGCCAAACGAGGACGGCGAAGATCTTCACGGTCATCAACGACTCCAGCTGGGTCCTCGAAAAAGACGGAATGCTTGATTTCGGACGGCCGTACGGGGACGAGCCCTCGTTTATCGTGGACCTGCTGAAGGACGAGGACGACAAAGTGGTTTCCTTTGCATACGACAGGTGAGTTTCCTCCTTCCACTTCTGCATGCCCCCTCCTCTTGTTGCAGCATCCCGGCGGCGAACATCCGCGACGACCCGCTGAACGGAACGCTCCAGCTGGGCGGCCGGCAGCCGGCGAAGTGCGCGGACGACTGGGTGGAAATCCCGGAAGAGTTCTCGTTGCTTGTGGACTGGCAGCTGCGATTGGAAGAGTGAGCACTCTTCTTCACTCACTCAACCTCTCGTTTGTTCAGGCTGTCCGTTGCCCCGTACACGTTCGGGTCGGGCGGCGACGTCTTCTTCCACCTGACCAGCGATCACATGGAACTCCCAGCGGCCGTCTTCTCGTCGGTCGTCCAGCTGATGAACGGCGGGCAGGCGTGCGAGACGGCCACCGTTCCGTGCGATTGGGCGGACGACTTCGTCTTCTCGATTGGCGGCGTGGACGTCCGCGTGGCGGCCGCCGACCTGATGGACAAGTCGACCGAGATGCCGAGCGGCCAGTGCGACTTCCTCGCCGCACCTGCGGACAGCGACTCCTTCTACGCCCTGCCGGTCACCGCTCTCCGCAACCATTGCCTCCTCTACAACTACCAAGCGAAGACCGTCGGCCTCGCGACTGCAATCAGCCAGTGACCGCTAACGAGATAGAGGAGCATTCCCACGAATAAAGCATCCATCGCACTCGATTAGACGCTCTTGACTGAAAGAAAGCTCGTGTTCGTTAAACGCCAGTCAAAGCAATTCTTTAGCAATACTTGCAAGCAAACACACGGCATTCAGACACAACTCAACGAAGAACTTCATGCGGCGGTCGGCAACAGTTCACTGATTTTTGGATTGCTGAGGTGTCGGGTTGAAGATGGCAATGATTTCGGTCGTCTTCCCGAACGAAACGATGCAGAGCAGAGCCTTTCGGAAACGGGGGACCGCAAAGAGGACGATCAAGGGATTCAACAGCGGTGTGACCCCGATGGTGAGCTTCGCGAAGAGCGGGAGTCATCCGAAGGAGACGTTAAAGACGGGCAAGAGGCACGAGACGCCAATCGGGAGCACAAGACTGACGATCGGCGAGCGGGCCTGAAGACAGAATGCGAGAGAATTGGCGCTGGATTTTGATGGTGGCCGGTCGCAAGTGCTCGCGGCTTTCGCGCAGTTTCCGTCGGATTTTAAACTCGCAGACGCCCACGATCCCGTAGGCAGTCGCCACGATCAGCTGGACGTCCACAAGATTGGGGACGACGCCCAGAGAGTGCTGGAAGCAAGCAGACGGTCATTCGCCTCTTCCTGCTGTCCACCGTGTCGCCTCCAATGTACCGAGGGATCTCAAAGTCCGTGAACATCGAGATTTCTTTCAACTACTGAACCGTCTGCGGGTCGTAGCGGAGGTCGAACACGACGCCGACCTTCACGACGTCGGCGGTCGTCCACGAGACGAAAAGGAGAAAAAAGGCGGCCAGGTGCCAATCGGAGAACCGACCGTCGAAGCAGATGATGTTCGCTCGATTGACGAATTGGAGGCAGACGTTTACGACTTTTAATGGGGTTGGCAACTGTGCGAACTACAGCATAGCTAACTGACCATTGCAAACAGCAAGACGCCCCACGAGCAGACGCCCACGACCGCCCACCAGTCGGTCGATGACAACACGGGCGAGACCAGCAGGAAGAACAGGCGTGTTCCTTGCTCAACCGCGACCTTAACAAGAAGTAAGAGACTTCTCGTGTGTTCGCTGCTCACAACGTTCGTCAAAGCGGAGAAAATTGCGTAGAGCAAGTCAATGACCGCTCCGACGATCAGAACGCCCCGGTACACGACCATTTCCTTGGAGAGCTTGAAGACACTCAAGTAGACGAGCAGGAGGTTCAACATGAGAGAAATGGAAGCAATGCAAATCTCGTAGCACTCAAAGAACAGCCGCCAATTCATCTTCGTTGTGGTCGACTGACGGGCGTGTAGTTCGAATTCGTTAATGCACTGACCGCCTCGAATCCACCTGCTCGTTTCTTATAAGAAGTTTCTCTCGTTTCCGTGCCAAGAATGGAGGTTTGTGACGGCAAAAAAGAGGGAAATTTGATTGTCCAAGCGTTATTCACGGACCGCCACAAGTTGGCACCGTCCGGAAAACGAAGCGGCAAACCGAACAAACAACACAGAATTCGAATGTTTTAATTCTAAGACTACAGATTCCTTCTGGCCAAACGACACGGCCAGCATGCGTACTTGGTTTATTCTCGTAACGATTACTAATGACATCGGCGCACTCACTGGTTGAGGCGGTCGGCGAATCCCAGTCCGGGCGTCGCGTAGTTGAACAGAAGGCAGTAGCGGTTGAAGATCGTCGCAGGGATGGCGAACTGGACGTCGTCGAAGTCGTAGAAACTCATGTAGAGGCTGCAGGTGTCTTCCGCTTCCTCGTCCGCGCGGTCCAGGTACTCAGCGGGCGTGATCGTGATGTTCCGCTGGCCGAAGGTGAACGCGAACTCGACCGTTTGATCGCAGGGGACGCTCAGCTCGTCCGTCGCTCCGAGCGCTTTCAGGACGGACGGCCGGTAGGCGGTGGGGAGCGTGAAGAAGGGGCCGCTGATCTCGATGTACGCCAGGCCGGGGGCATCAAAGGAGAACTGCGCGAACGAGAAGCTGAAAGCAGAAGGCGGCTGATTGTTTGAAGCGCTGGTGCGCACTCGTCCACATTCAAGAGCCACTGGTTGTCTTCCTCCGTCCACTTCGCTTCGGGCACTTCGATCCAGTCGCCCCCGCACCGCCCGGGCGCCCGCCCGCCCAGCGTCACCACTCCCGCGTCTTGCAGCGGGAAGTCGTGGGAGGCGCTGGAAGAACGCAGAGATGCGCGAGAGGACAGAACACTCACTGGTCGTAGCTCAAAGTCACCACTTGCTCGTCCAGCTGCTGGAGCACCGACTGGATGAAAGTGGGGGCGCCGTCGGCCGGCCGGTTCAATCCGAGCGAACCGTTGATCTCGTAGCGCCAGTCAAAGATCACAGCGAACGGCTGCTGGCGTACTTTGATGCCCGCATCGCCGATCTTCAACACAACGAGGAGAGTTTAAGAGGAGGTGAAGAACAAACCGTAAAGCTTTCCGTCCCGTTCAGCCCGATCTTCTGATTGTTCTCGTCGTACACGTAGCCCACTTGCTTGAAGCTGGACGACTTACTACAAGGAGCATGTGAATGAAAGAAGTCTTGTTGCCGTTACGTGTTGTCGTAATCGCGATCGGTCACCACACGAAGCCCGTCGAATTCGGTGCCCTGGATCAAGGCAAGAGCCACGGGCGTAGCTAACGAGGAAAGAAATGAAAATGAAGCACACAAAAGAGTGCTTACCGGGAGTTCCGATCGTCGCATTCAGCAGGAAGTCCTCACGGTCGTTCATCCAAAAGGTCCAGTCGATCGACCCGCCGCCGACCACCGATCCGATCGGAAGGAGAAGGAGGAGGAGAGCGAGCATTGCAGAAGACGAGTGTAGACGACGATCAATTGGTCTTTTTGTATTCGACTTACCGAGTGGGCGGCCTACGGCTAGACGATCATTGCCTACGGCTGTCGACCGATCACTACGATGCTTTTTGGTCGCCGCCGTGTGCCCAAACGGCCGCCAGACGATAAGCCAGCAATCGGCTGGTCGAGTCCACTTTGTTTTCAACGGACGAAAAGAAAAGAGTGACATTTAGTTATCAGCCGTCAAGTTTTTTGACGCACGTTGGCGAATGCTTAACTCGTAGGCGTGCAAGCGGGGTAAAAGTTCAATCATTGGAGTTTATCATCTCCGTTTGGCCATCAGCCGCGAACTCTTCGTTTGCAAGCGGTTGTTTGAGCCTCCGCTTAAAGCAACATGTTAGCTCAATGCGTAGCCGCGGTTCTTCTTAACGTTCACTTTTTTGATGCAATGCAAATTGCGAGATTGTTTGATCGTGCCCTCGGTTGCACGGGTTTAATGTAATGCATTCACGAACATTCTCTCACGCACGTCATTCGTTAGCGGAAGTCGGCCGCCCACAGAGGCCACCTCTCGATCGTCGAAACACGTAGACCGCCCGTTTATCGCCGGAATTCTGTCCGCTTAAAGTCGCTGTTTGTCGACGAAACGCCTCTGCAATTGAATGAACCGAGATTAAATGAATTCCGTCTCTTGCTTGACTTCCGTTAACCGAGTGGAGGGGGTGCGGAAGAAACGGAAGATAACGACGGAGCGTTTAATTAAGAAGCCGTCCGTTAATTATCGACGGCTTATAAACGCTTCTGCTCGTTAGAAGCCGCAAAAGCGAAATGAAGCTCTTGTTCGCTTGTTTCTTCTGTCTTCTGCTCGTCCTTGCGGGCGCTCGGGCGCCCAAGCGGCAGCGGCCGGCGGTGAAATCCGCTCGTCGCGTCGCTCAACCGCATGTTCGCTCTCGCCTCTTCCAAATCAACTACCCGAGTAAGTTTTCCGTTTCGATTTTCTTTACTCTTTTTGTTTGCAGCCGACTACCTCACGACGAACATCCAGATCGGCACGCCTCGTAATGAGCATTTTTCTGTTTATTTAGTCGATTTTCTTTTCGCAGCTCAAACCTTTACTGTGGCCGTCGAGACGACGAGCAACCGGTTGTGGGTGTTTGACCAACAATACCCCGACCTGCAGCAGACCCAGCACGCGTACAATGCAAGGTTTTACACGCCCCGTCTTGGCTGTTTTTATTCCGTTCCGCTTACAGTCAATCCTCCTCGTCGACCTATGAAAACGACGACTTCTACACGGAGCGAGGGAATTTGTACACGTACGGCAGCTGGTACGAGGATCAAACTTCTGTAAGTACTCTCAAGAACGTGCAGTTCATTCAGCCTTTGTTTAGCTGTTCGGCCTGCCCGCCCAGTCGCAGTGGTTCGGCTCGACCCTTTCAGCGGAGAGTACGCTGACCGGCGACGACATCAGCCTTCCATTTGACGGAGTCCTCGGCCTCGCTTGGTCGTTGGGCAACGAGGGCGAAGGAGAGGACGCCTCGCCGATCGTGACCGCGCTGAAAGGAGCGGAGAAGCGGCAGGTCACCATCTGGTTCAACGCGACGTGCGTGAGCAGACGAACATTCCTACTGAGTGAGTGTTCTTTAGGCTGTCCACGACGGGAGTGACCGAGAGCAAGGTGACGATCGGCGGCAACGACCCCGACCACTGCCAGCTGGACAACATCTTCGACGACCTCTACGTTCCACTCACCCTGTACAAAGGAGAACAGTTGTCGATCGTCCTGGAACAGTACGCTCTCGGCTCAAAGCTGAAGATTTCCACGCGGTTTGCAGGTTCTACTTCGGCGACCATTTCGAGTCTCCGGCCACTTTTGCCACTCTCGACACGAGCAGCCCGACTCTCCACTTCCCGCCGCTCACCTACCAAGTGATCTTCCGAAAGGTGAGAGTGGTGCTTAAGCATTGACTACATTCTTTGTGTAGGCCCAACCGGACTTCGACTGGACGCGAGAGATTCTCACAATCGACTGCACGAAAGGCCTCCAGCTGCCCGACATGGCGTACACGATCAACAGTAGGTTCACGTACCGATTGCTCGATCATTTCTTCTGCGTTTAGACGTCGAATTCGACGTCGGCCCTCAGTACTTCGTCGTTGACGTGCGTTTCACTTCCTCGTTCCTTTTCATCCACTGTCCTTTAGGTCGGCCTCGGCAACAACCAATGCGCCTTTGCCATAGACATCGACGCGGGAGACTACGACCGGGGATCGTGGGTGTTGGGTTCGTCCTTCCGGGTTCTTCCAGCTCTTATCCTTGCTTTCAGGCACGCCCTTCCACCGCTTGTTTTGCACGACATACGATCTGGACGCCCAGACGGTGTTGATCAACCTGGCTGTCGGGCAGGACAGCTTCTGATGAGTCGGCAGTGAATAGAAGTCAATTGAATAAAACTGCAATCTTTCTGTCGCTGCCTACGCCGAAGTAGACAGGAACCTGACGGCTTGTAGCGAGGACCAGCAGCGAACAGCAGACATGTACGCGGAAAAGAGACATCGGTTTTTATCCAAAGAACAAAAGAAGGAAGCGGACGCGGAAGTTTTTTTTTTTTTTTTTAGGACAAATTTCAATCCACACTCAGCGGGTTTCCGCGGTGGAGCGGCTGCCGGAGCGGCCGCTGTATGGCAACTCGACCAGACCGAAATCTGTCGCCCTCGCCAAGGGTCGATTGTCGAGCGGGCGGGGGGTCGAACCAGCATGCAGCGCCAACCCGACGGGAAGTCCGACTGCATACCAGCTGAGCCACCACCGCCCCGACGCGGAAGTTGCAGACTACAAAGCGGAAACAAAGGAACGCAGACAGTCAGGCGATCATCTTCTTGAATTCGTCGAAATAGCGGTCGGTCGCGTCTTGTCTCTGGGTCCACTCGTCCGTTTGATCCTTGCGCAACGAGAAGAACGCACACTGACTGGTCGCGAGCAGCACGATGCTGAATGTTCGCATCTAAACGGTCATCTTCATTGGATCCTAGGAAGAGACAGAACGCACAGCATTCACCCATTCTTTCCAATAGTATTCCACTTCTGGAGTCATCTCGTCTTCGTTCTCCTGCCGGTACCACATGAACAATACAAACGCAGCGATGTTCAACAGGAAACCGACAGAATGAAGGAGAGAGAAGGGGAAGATCAGATCGATCGAAATGCTCAGCACTCGAAGCGAGAAAGACCGCCCGAGCGAATACTCTCCCACCTTACGAAAGAGTTTGGCCATTTGAAAACGATTGTACAAAAGAAGAAGGAGATCTCCCAATGTTACCGTGAGGTCAATTGCTAGGGTGACGAGCGTCGAGCGAATGACGCCAGAAATGCTACCGCGAGACGTGACAATCGGAGAGGCACAGAACGGGACCGAAGGAAGAGAAGTGGCAAGATAAACTCCATTGTAGAAGTTGTAATGCGGATAAACGACCTGCAAACGAGTGATGTCGTCTTCTCTACGAAAGGAGTGACTTACGAGTTCAACAACCAACAAAACGACCAACGTGTACAAGACGTATCGTTTCGGCTGGAAGAAGCTCATTACCACGCGCTCTATGAACAAGCAGATGTGCAGTTGCGCGAATCCTGTCAATAAACAACATTTGCTAACTTCCCAGTTCTTCTGCTCCTACCGACTGGACTGATTGACGAGAAGTAGGCGACGGACCAGATGCACGTCTTTCCACTCCACACGTAGAAGTCGCACGATTCATAATCCGTGTAGAAGATGACCTAACGGAAGAATAGTAACGAACGAGTGTACTTCCCCATTCACCAGCTTGTATATGTTGAGAAGCAGCGTGTTCAATATCGACGCCGCGTAATACAGGGATCCAACGGCCATCAACCACTGAACATCCAATCATCTGTTGGGTAGACCTCTTTCTACTCACCTTCAGGTCTTTGCCCATAATTTGCATCGCTTTTCGAGTGGCGTTGGACTTGAAGTAGAACCAGAAGGCCACGAGGGAAAGGACGGAAAGAATGACGTTGGTGAAGACGGGCACTCGAATCGGACGGTAATGGTGGAGCAGACGAGCTTGCTCGCAGAAAGAAGTGTTTCCATCGATCAAAGCGGAAGAATTCATCGTTGCCGCACAAACGAGTAGTGAAGGAGTGAGGGAGTGAATGCTCGCCCGAGTGCCACCTTTGAGTGTTTTTGCCCTTCGCCCGGCCGAGTGCCCCTCGCTTCGGGGCGTTTGTACTCGATCGTTTCCATTGAACCGGGCGGGTTGAACAGCCAAACATCCAATTCCTCTCGCAAAGTACATTCCCTCGTACACGTGGGAGCGATGTGGACTTCGAAGAGTCAGCGAGCTGCTATCACGTTCTTCGGATTACGGAAAGCGGTTCGTAAACAGCTGGTGACTAATGAAAGTTTCTCCTGTTAGGTGTATCTTGCAAAGGAATATGTAAAAACGAGACTACTTTCTTAAATGGCATTGATCAATAGTCGTCTATCCTACAAAAGAACTCCCGTCTACATCCGCAACCACCAATTCGCTTGTGTGCTTTTTGAAGTCCAAATTCACAGGTCCAACTGATGTTTCGAATGACTCGAGTGTTTACGGTCGAACGGGTGATCAGTGTTGCGTTTTGATGTACTATATCTCATCGTCGAGTGGTGGCGGCCGGCACGACGAAGGCAGAGGGCGGTGTGGGAACGTTGGGGTCGAAAACACACCCGAACGTGTCGATCTGTGGTCGTCGTGCGGATAGAAGAAAAACGGATGCTAGCCGACAAAACCGTATTCCGCGCTTCTCGTTTTTTGACTACACCACTCGCCGACAAAAAGATTAATTTAATCCAACGTAATTGCAGAGGAATCAGGTGCATTCAAGAGAAACGAGTGGCGGCGTTATGGCTGGGCTGCGTGCTCGTCGACTTGGAGACGAACGGCCGCTTGAGCATTCCGATCAGACATCTTCGGTACACGCCGATGCACACGATGGTTGCACACGCGTTCGTTAGCGGCGTCCAGATGTACAAGAAGCTGGAAAGCATCCTGATGTACGGGAAATCTCGACCGCTTGCAGCCACGAGGAAGAGTCCGAAGACGGGCACTGCAAGCGTACAGTCGAGAAATTATTTGCTCTTTTTTTACTCACCAAAATTCGTGAACGCGGGCAGGACTGTCTGTAAATAGGAGGATAGATCACGACCTCTTCTTGCTCCAACCTTCGCAAATATCGAGAGCCCGAATTGAGCGACGAGGGCGGTGGTTTTCGCGCTCATACTCACCACCTGCCGTTTGGTCAGTCGGATGGTCAGGAGGGCCAGTGCGAGAGCCAAGCCGAACGAGCCGAACGTGAGCAGCATTCGGTAGACCGCAGCGATCTTGGCAGTCGGATTCCGCCCGAAATCCGAAGACATGACGTAAGCCTGCCGGCCGGGCCACAGGTACGTGTAGTCCTCGCTGTTCTTCAAGTAGAACGCGTAGTCCGGCACTATGAACAGTCCCTCGATCACGATCAGCAAGACGATCCACCCCACGCGCCACCACAGCGCCCGACAAGGCGGGGCTCCGCGGCTGAAAGAAAGCTTAATGAGAATCTCTTATCGTCGTTGAACTCACTTCTTGATCATCGAATGCTGGAACCAAAAGTCGAGCGGAAGAAGCAGACATTGAACGCTGGGGGCTGTCAAAGGTAGGACGAGGGCCGTCCACTGGCCGACGAGCGGCAACAGAGCGGCAGGGCCCGTGAAGATGTACGTGTAGACGTTGCCAGATTGTTGGGCTCGCTGAAACAAGCGACCGATGAACTCCTAAGATTATTTCAGCTTACCGTGTTGCAAAGAAACCCGGCTGCAAGCATGTAGACGTCCACGAACACGCCAAACAAGAGGATCGGCTTGTACTTTTGGATGATCGCCGGGCTTTTGCACACAATTAGGTAGAGAAGAACGGAAGTGCAGCTGAAGCCGAGCGAAAGTGCAAGGGCGTTGTTGATCGTCAGGAGTTGATTGAAGAGCGGGTCGTTGATGTAGTTCGTGGTCGTTGTCGCCGGGGGGCTTACGGTCGTCGTTGCGGGCTCCATGGGAAAAAAGACGACCTCCGCTCTTTATTGTTTGTCGAACAAATGACGAAAAGCCGGAAGAAGGAAGAACGGGGCTCGTTGAAAGGGCATGGGAAAAATTCGCGAATATCACGAAGCCGCCCGAAATCGTGGGTGCGAACGCCCGGATTGTAGTCTGGCCTGTTCTTCGGTCACTTCGACCGTCAGGAGAGAGCGGGGAATGGTCGGTCGATTAAGAGGTCAGGATACAAACGTCGCCGCAGTCTGGGGCACTCGCGATTCGGTTGAAAGACCACCTCAAACACCTTCATTTCCGTTTATCGTCTAGAACACTCCAGCCAACCTTTCAAGAGAGACAGTGGCATTCACAAAGACCAATGAATCGATATTTATTGTCTATAATCCACACGTAACAAAGGAGAACAAACGGCAAGTGCTCACAATCCCCTCACTTCTTCGGGGCGCCCGGCTGTCCGTCCACCGACTGGAAGAGAACGAGAGGAGTGTTGAAGAGGCGATGAGGGACTTGCCGGCGCGTAGTCCGCGTCGCCGACGCGATTGAAGTCCAGAGAGCGGTTGTCGTACTCCTGCAAGAAATAAAAGAAGGGAGGAAGGGAAGGACAAACCGTGAAGCCGGCCTTCTTCTTTCCGAGCGGCGGCGCCTCCACGGGGTCCGCACTCTTTAGAGCGCCCGCCTTCTTCGGCTTCTGGACGAACGATTGGATCACCTTCAATTAGTGGAAGGATCGTGTGGGCGGAAGGGAACGCACGGATTTGGGCTGCTCGAGCGGCTTCTTCTCCGTCGGCTGCACGTCCGCCTTCGACTTCTTGGACGGCGGAGCGGCTTTCATCGCCGAAGTCTGCACTTGGGCCACGGAACTCTTCTCCTGGGCGACGGGAGCGGCGGGCGTTTGGGCGTGGACGGACGGCGTCTTTTCCTGAACGGCGGGCGTTTGCGGCTGGGCGCCCAACGAGAGCGGCCGGTCGTCCGACTCGCGACTGGCCGCCTTCTTCCGACTGCAGACGACCGCCCCCGCGACACCCACGACCGCGACGAGCAAGATGACGAGAGCGCTGGAACGAGAGAAGATGAGCGGGGTGCTGCGTGAACGAACCCGGCGGCAAGCGCGATGCTCGCCCACAGCGGAAAGCCGCCCGTCTTCGCGCTGCCGTCCTTGTACTCGTTCGCCTCCTGCAGCAGGAAGAAGTGGGGTAAGGGAAGAGCAAGAACTCACGAATTTGATGGACAGCCCGCCGAGTTTGTAGGAGAAGTCCGTTGAGTACGCCACCTGGACAGTGTAGTTTTTTCCGCCCTCGAGCGGGTTGAAGACGACGGTGGGGCAGACGGACTTGGACAGTTCGCTCGGCTGGCTCTTGACCACGAGAGAGCCCTCATCCGCGCGCAGATCGACGGGTAGGTCCAGCGAAGGTTTCTCGCCTTAAAGGCGCCGATAGGTCGATGAAGAAATAGGATACTAACCCGAGTTGAGCACGCGAGTACCGGCCGTGAAACATGTGAGCATGATCTCCTTCTTGCACTCGCCGATCGTGAGCGTAAACCTGAAACGCGCTTTCGTGTTGAAACAACTGGCTTGAGACAAACTTGAGATCCGCAGTGTCGCCCGACGTGCAGTCGATAGTCCCCTTGAGCGTCTTCTCGGTGACCACGAGCGTCGTGTTGCTCGCCTTGCAGCCGCCGTTGAACGTCCTGCAAAACGGGCAGAGTGAACGGTCGCCCTCCTCGTCACCCTTCCCGCACTCACGTCTTTCCGTCCGTCGCCGTGATGCACTGGTCCGCGCGCACCGCCGTCGCCGCGAGGAGGATCACGAGCACGAGCGCCGGTTTCATCACGAGCGAGAGAACGGACTGATCGGCAGGATGACGGGAACTCCCAATGACGGCGAGTCGTTTGCAGTTGTTTCGAGCAGCTGGCTCGCTCTTATGCAAAGTTGAACAAGCGGACATTCACATTCGAGTTCCCGCGCGTGGACTCGAGCGGATTTCTCGACGTTTCCTTTCGGACCGCTCGCTTTCGCCCATTCGTTTCCTCGTCCAGTCCGCATTTTGTTTGGTTGCTCGATCGGTGGGTTCCGCTTCCTCTCGCCATTCACTCCTGATTTCAGCCCCGACTTGCCCGATGACGTTCTTCACGTGCTCCGAGTGCGAGCTTTCGATAAAAAAGAAGAAGGTGGCGGCCCACGTGAGCGGCTGCCCGCGCGCCTCGTTCCGGTGCCTCGATTGCGGGCGGGCGTTCTCGGCGGCCGGCTGCGGGCGCCACGCGTGTCCCGTCTTCCGCGCCCACCGCGACCACCGCCTCGCCCCGCCGCCCGTGGACTGCGGTGAGCTCCCCTCCTCCCCCGTTCACTCCGGCTGCAGACTTCGAGGTGGAGAAGCGGATCGCCGCCCTGGACCACGTGCAGTGGCGCGAGGCGGTGCTGGCGCTGGTCGCGCGCTGGGACCGCCGCTCGGAGCACTTCGAGCTGCTCGCCGACCTCCACCTCTTCGCGAACGTGCCCCGCCGCCGCCAGCCGTTCGTGAACTTCCTCCGCAACTCCTTCAACCTGCACTGCGACCAGCTGGCCGCCGGGGTGTGGAAGAAGCTCGTCGACGACTTCGCCCAAATGGAGGCCGCCGCCGAGCAGTGATGTGAACTCCGCTTTGTCCCGTTCGTCCGTTTGTTTTCGTTCTTTTTCGTCTTGAATAAACAAGCTTTTGCTGATGTGTTATTGACTCGTAAAAGGAAGCGAATGAACAGATGAGCAAGCGAGATAACGTTATTAGGGTCAAAATCTCTCGGTCACTCCGTTGAGATCCTTCTTGTCGACCTGCGCACTCGTCTTCCGTCTTCTGATCGACCGCTCGCACAGCAGGAAGGCGACACAGCCGACTGTTCCGCCCACTCCCAACATCAAGAGCTGGGCGTCGAGACGAAGGCGAGCTCCATAAACGAAGGCTGCACAGGTTAGGAGGTGCTGGAAGAATTTGTTCAGCGAGAACACCTGGGCCGTCTGCTTCGGGTACTCGCTGATGATCAGCGAGAAGATCTGCGTGTTCAGGAGGGCGTCGCCAAAGCCGAGGAAGAAGCCGCACGCAAGTGTGATCCAAACCCTGAACGGAGCAAGGCGGGGTTGCTCGTGGTAAAAAAGGGGAACAAACTGCGGTTCGATCATTCCAACCTCGTCGTTTGGAGAGAGCGGGGCAACTGCAGGGAAGTTCACGTACACTCCGAAGAAGACGAGCAAGTGGATGCACGTGCCCGCGACGACCACCGGCCCTCGACCCAGCAGTCGCGTCTTGGAGCTCAAAATGCCGAAGAGAAAGCCGCCTGAACAAACGAACTAGACGGAGTACCGAGCAAAAGAATCGACCGGTCGCTTGGCCCACTCCCGTGAAAATCGCATTAAAGGCGACGATCATTCGAGTGTTCTCGTGCAGGCGTCGCGTGAAGCCGATGCAGCTCGGAAAGATGCCGCTCCAGAACGAAAGAACGATCCCCGAGTACGCGGATGTGATCATCAAAAATACGATCGCCTCGGTGGAGAGCAGCCGGAACGAGGATTCTGAGCAGGCGGAAGTGAAACAAAGCAGTTCGGCCACTCACTCAACAACTCCGTCTGCGTGATCGTTTCCTTCTTTTCTCCACTCGCCGGCATCCGCAAGGTGGCCAAAAGCAGAACTCCGGCGATGCTGACGGCCGTGAACACGCCGAAGATCAAGCGGATGGTCGCGTCGTCGATCTTCGTTCCGCTGCGAAAGACGAAGAAGAGGAAGAGACCGCCACACAAGAGGCTGAACAAGGGCGGCGGCTTGATTGGACAAAGGAATGAATCCTTCAACTCACCATCCTTGAGCCGATCCCCAGAAGATGCCGCTGTGCAGGCCGACGGTCTTCTCATTCGAATTCAATCGCAAATATGCGCCCTGGGCCGTCCAGATCACTTCACAACGAGCACTCAATTACCACTCGTTCAATGGCTGAACTCACGTGCAGCTCCCAATCCAAGAAGGGCGCTCGAAGTGTACAGGTAGAACGAGTTCAAGAACATGAAGCCCGCTTGGAAGAGAGCGTACGTGGACGCGCCCAATGCCAGCGACCAGCGGGGGCCGATCGCGTGGATGATCGGAGGGGCGAGGAAGTTGCAGGCCGTGAACGAGGCGTACAGAATGGCCAACCTTAACCACGCAATAAAAGGAATGGTGGGAAAACTTACGAATTGTATCCAGCATGTTCTCCAATGAACCCTTCTGTAGACAGCGTCGCAATGACCGTCTCTTCGATGAACGAGCAGGAGCCAAAGGCGAACAACAGTAGAAAGAACCCCGCTCCAAGTTGGAGCACATTCTGCGTTTCTTTCGGCGGCAGCACACTCATTTGGATGGACGAGAAGAACAATAGATTTCCGTGAGGGTTGGAATGCAGACGAGCAATGGAATGTGCGATAAGACAAAAGAGCAACGGAAAGTTTGCAGTTTTTATCACCGCTGTCCGTACGCAACAAAACAGTCGCGTCCCGTTCGCTCCATAAAGCGATCGTGCAATCGGTTCTTTCCGTCGATCACTCCGCTCGAACGAGGTGTTTGCGGGGATTTAAATTCACAATCGACCTTCTTTCACGTGCATTCCTCACTCCCGCCACCGCTTGATGGCTCGACTTTATTCCCACAAACAAGAAGGTTCTTTGGTGCACTCGAATATTTACAAAACACTCCCGACTGCCGCGTTCACCAGTTGAAGGTCGCGTCCTTCCACACGGACGTGTACCACTGCTGGCTGTTTCGTTTCTCCGGACAGGAGTAGTAGATGAGCGGAAGGCGTTCGGTGCGGTCCATCGGCAGGCAGAACTCCTGGTCGTCGCCCGCAGCGAAGTCGCTGAAGTGGAGCCCCACGCGGCAGGCGACTCCTTGGAATTCGAGGCGCATTCGAACGGCGTGGTGTTCGATCTCCGATTCGGTCGGCTGGTAGTTGAAAACGCGCTTGAGCGTCTGCACGTAGCCGCTCGACTCGCGGACCTGCAAGAACACGAGTGGTAAGCAGAAAGTACTGGACAGCTCACCTTTGCGGGGACGACCAAATGGGCAATGAAGCGGACGTCCGCAACGCTCACATTCTGCTTCTCAAAGGCGGAGATCCACTGCCGAAGGTGCTGGCCGACGAGTTCGATCTCCTTGTTGACGGTTTCGCGAGTCTGAACAACCGGCTGATCCCTCCAGTCGACTCGAGCGAACTCACCGGCTTTGTCGGGTTGAACACGTAGCCGCCGAAGAGGTTCACTTCACGCAGGTTGGGTGCGAGTTTGCGGAGATTCTCTACGGCCGTCTCGTAGAGCCGCTCCAGCTGGGCGCCCGTCTTGTTTTGGACCATCACACGCAGCCCCAACCGCTCGAGAGTCGCTTCTGAGCGGATACTGTCGATGTGAGTGTCGAAGAAGTCCTCCAGCTCGAGCTGGGGCACGTGCGAGAAGTCCATGAAGTCCATTCGCTCCTCACTCGCAAACACTAAAGAAACATTTGGATGGATGAGAGAAACGAGCGAACGCTCACGTCGACGCGGCATGTCGCTCGTTCGGCCCGTCGCCCGCACCTTCTTGTCGTCGGCGGCCGTCGAGAAGAAGAATTTCCGGGAGAGGTCGTTCACGCGGTGGCGGGCGAGGACGGCGGAGGGCTTCGTTTGGATCAAATCGAGGACCTTCGAAAACCAATCGGCGCGGAAGTTCGTGAGTTTCGCCTGGCTGACGAAATCCGAGCGCCCGGCCGGGATGATTTCGGTGGGTGTCGTGAAGCCGTCCTCCTTCTGCGACGGGTTCAAGCCGACGCCCAAGAAGCACGGGGTGCCGTCGATGTTGAGGACCATGCCGACGGTCTTCGAGTCGACCTCCTCTTGGCTCGGCTGGTAGCCGAAGGTCTCGTGGATAAGGCGAGCAAAGTCCACTTGTTTGCGGATCTGAACGATGTGAGTAAGTGAATGCACGGCCCTGCACGAACCTTGTCCGGCACGACGATCCCGACCACGTAGCGGAAGGTCTCCACGCGGACGTTCTGCTTGCTGAAGGCGGCGATCATCTGCTTGAGGAAGCTGCGCACGTAGAGCATTTCCTCTTTGATTACTTCCGGACGATTCTGCGAACAACAGACGGATGAGAGGAAGAGGAGAAGACGAGAACTCACTTCATTCGTTGGCTTGAACATGTGATTGCCGGTCAGGCTGACGGTGTCGACGTTGGGGGCGATTCGCTTGAGCAGAGCGACCATCTTGGCGAACTTTTCGTCGGTCGCACTCTTCGGAGTGTTGGGGACGATCACGCGGATGTCCTCGATGTGCTCCACGTCCTTCTGCGGGTGAAGCTTCGCGGTGGAGTACTTTTCGAAGAGCTCGTCGAAGGAAACGTTTATTCGGGAAGTGTGCATGTTCGGGAGAATTTCTGCAAGCGGTGGAAGTTGGAAGAAGCGGCCGAAAAGACCGACCGGCCATTCGGAACTCGTCATCCATGGAACCGCGCGTTTTGAAGCCGCCGGCCGGCTGGGCGGTCGCCCGCTGTCGTCGACTCGTGAACTGGAGGCCATTGGAAACGGAGAAGAAGACGACGAGAAGGAGGGCGCCCACGGATTTGGACGCCATGCCTAAACAGAAAAGAAGATAAAGGTCCACGTGTCTTCCAAGAGATTTCGAGCGAGCGAATCGAATCGCCCGCCGATCGCCGGACGGCTTTTAAATCCGCCGATGGCGACCTTCGAATTTCGCCCGTTTCTCTCTCGATTCTTATCGCTGGTCATCGAGAAGATGGGCGAAACTCGTTTGCTGCCCACCTGCCGCTCATCCCGCCGATCCGCCGCCCGTCTTCTTGACCCAATTCGCCGCCGCCCGTTTGACCGTGAAATGACCATCCGCTGCCTCCGTGCGGCCTTGAAACGCGCCAATTGAATACACAATCAGTTCGGGGCTTCTTACTCTCGAATAAAAAAGAAATCGGAGAATCGCGGCAACGTTGGCAAGTGATTGCTGATCCATCTTCGAACCCACAACACATCGCTGAATGAACGCGGGTGACTAAGCCGTTCCCGCCAACCAACGCTTGTTTGCGTTAAAAGAAGCCGTAAAACGGACAGCTCGAGGCGGAGGGAAGCGGCTCGTTTGTGACTCGTTTTTCGCCCTTGAACGGTTAGTTTACTCGTCTTTCGGTAAACATCGGGGGCGTCGAGCGACTGGTGGGCGTCGCCGGCGATAAGAATGGGTGTTTTCAATGGGACGCTTCAAATCGCCACAATCCTTTTGATTTCTATTAAACAGCGACTTCGATTTCTTCGCTTTGATTCAAAGCGATGTGATTCAACTGCTCGGACGATGTGCTGCTCAAACGCTGGATCAGAGGACAGAGAAGTGATTTCAAAACAGCGATTTTGGACGTTCTTCGGCTGCCACGTTCACGTGCCCACTTTCTTTCGTTCCGTCGATCACGCGTGTGCTTTCAGACGGCCGTCTTGTGGGTCGTTGGCCAGGGAATCGTGGTGAACTTTTTGTTGATCGCTGCGAACAAGGCGACCAACGCAGATGGATTCTCCACGTTGTGTGGCTACTCGATCGCCTGCCACGTATTTCTCTTTGTCGGGAACCGAATCTTTCCCAAGTCGACCGCTTTTTACTTTCCTTTCCTTCTACTTCAACCAGCACTTCTGTTCGGGATGGTGGTCGTTGCGGGCGTGTTCCTGATCGAGTCGATTTACATCCTCGAAGCCCCCGACCACTCGCTCGTAAGCTTCCACACACTCAACCTGACCGACCACACGACTGTCGTGCCCGTCCGCTTCAGGGCCTCGGATGCTGCTGTGAGGATGGGGCTCGCTTGTTTCTATCTGGTCTTCGCCGTCTGGCAAGGCTTCTTGTACGTAATTGCCTTCGGAGACTATCAGTTTGTAAAGGAGAGGTACTCGCCGACCACTCTTCCGCCTTCTACTGAATCATTTGTTCCGACAAGTGCATTCATTTGCCAACAACCACTCCCGACAAATCCTTTTGGCCAGCCACCCAGTCGTTGTTCTCAACCGACTCAATCCTTCTGCGCACCGGCTCCTTTCTATTCGCTCTCGAATAGCGCCCCGCAGTTCGAAACCAAATGATCGTTTTTACCCTGTCGTGTACAAAATGAACGCTGTCAAGGACATCAATCAACCGAAAAGCCTTACAGTCGATCACGAGCAACGGTCTCAAGTCACTTAAGGAACCGTTCGAACTAGAATTTTTGGAGGAGAGCTTTCCAATCGGCAAAAGCGACCATTGCAACCATTCAATTCAAGGAGATTAACGGTGGGTTTCAACCCAATAGTCATCAATCAGACGAGTGATAAGAAGGCTGCTGATCTCCGGAATAAAAAATCAAGCAGCGGTCTTTGCTCGTCGCCTGTAGGCCGCCGATTGACGTCCGAGCGAGACGGGCGGGCGGCGGAGACAAAAAAGGAAGGTGTGCCGAACGGTCCATCGCCGAATAGCCCCGCTTTACACTGCGGAATGACGAGCGCCATGTCAAAGACACGTTGTTTCCGCACGCCCCGTTCGGTGGGGGGCCGTCCTCCAAATTCATGCACATCCGGTCGCTCCCCGCAGCCCGAAGGACGTTCCGGTGGGCGGTGTGGAAGCGAAGTGATCACTCCGTTCGCTCCACGTGATCCCCGGGGACGTGGGGAAGATTGAACGGAAGAGGAACGAGATCTCCGGGGGTGTAAAGCGGGCATTCGATTGCATCATGCCCGCAGGAGAGAACATGAGCGCGAGTATCAACCACCGACCGCCATCCCTTCCGCTCATCTGTCAGCTGATAACCGCGCGCCCGCCCGACCCCCGCACCGCCGAATTCCCGGGAAAGCGGTGGGCGGGGCTTCGCGTTCCCGGGGATGCTCGTGCGTCCGTTCTGCCCACTTTCTGCTCGTGGTCGTGTGCTCGTAGGCACTGCAGCAGAATCCCGAGATACGAATGGTCGTCTCGATGTGCGTGCAGTCGGCGACACCACGCGACTTCGGGCGTTTCGGGCGGCGTTTAAAAGCGGCGGGCGGCAGTCGAAAAGCATCCCCGGAGCTGCTCCGTCCGACGTTCTCTCTCTTCACTTGCTCGTCAATCACCCGCGACTACGAAGCGGCGACAATCTCCGGGAATCCGCCCGCTTGTTGAAACTTCCTTCCTCCGTCTTCTTTCGACTTCTACTGCTGATTGATCGCGATGGAGATCGAACAGCACCAGCGTGAGGGCCTGAACGCGACCACTTCTGCGCGGGACCTCGAGCGGCTGTGCCAAGCGGACGGCCGGACGATCCGCAACGAGACGATCAAACCGCACGAGGATCTCACGATCCCCAATGTCCCCCGACTGCGGGCCGTCGACTTCATGTTCGTGGAGAAGGCCCTTCCGCACTTCAAAGCGATCACTCGCGACTACTTCTACCAACCGCTGGAGTCTTCCTTCAATTGGGACGAGACGGCCGAGCGGTTGGGGCTGGACAAGGAGGGCACGTGGTTCATCGTCGCCTTCCGCTCGGTGCGACGGGCGGACGCCTGCGGCAAGACGCTCTACCAGGCCGACGCCCAAGCCCACCAAGAGGCCATTGAGAGCGGTGGACTGCTCAAGGTTCGTGCCCTCACTTCGTTCTTTAATCGTTTGCTTTGTTAGTATTGGTACGGCACACTGGACGACCAACGGCAGTGCCTCGCGATGTGCATTTGGAGCAATCGGGAGTTCGCCCGCGTGGCCACCGTGAAGCCCCTCCACATTCAAGCGGTTTCGCTCACCCGTCGGATGTACGTGAGCTACACGCTGGAGCGGTATCAACTGATCAAACGGAAGGGCGTCGCCCACTTCGAGATCCAATCGCTGGGCGAGTGCTGCCGGACGGTCGCCTGAACACGCGCGTGTAAATGAGCCCTTCGAACGAACATTCTGCTCTCTTTTTTGTACTCAACTGTTGTTCATTTGTGCCCCCAATAAATTAACGTTTGAATGGTCGACGAAAGAAGTGGGCGATCACGTTCTTCTTCGTTCCATCGCGGAAACAACCCACCCGCCCGCCCGCCGTCCACTCGCTCGCCGCCACCATCGATCAGCCGCGAATTCCGACGGGTGCAAGTGCGCGCGCACTGCGGCGATCGCGTGTCACGCACGCCGCCCGTGCGGTTCGTGAGATTCACGTGATGGAACGAACAAGCGAGAGTGGTCGGTGGGATGTTTCCAGGAGGTTGAATTGACCGCATGAAAAAGGAATAACTCGAGCCAGGCGCTCACATCACTCGCTCTTCGCCCGAAAGTCCGCAACGGAAGAGAAAACGTCGAGCGGGCGATAAGCCGCTCCCCTTTCCTCGTTTTCCTCGTTTGCTCGCCGGTTCGAACGGGTGATTCACTCCTTTTTGCTTTCAGCCATGTGATTTCTCGCTTGGAATGGCGAGAAAAGCGGATTCCGAGCTCTTCTGCAAGATCCCCGTCCACGTTCGTCTTCCCGCTTGCATTCACTCGACAATCCCGCGTGTTTAGAAGCTGGTGATTGTGGCCAGTGCAGCTGGGATCGTTTTGAACGGTGGACTGACCGCCGGCGAGTGGTTTCTGGACGGAATCAAGAGCCTTCCGATCGCCGCCTGGTCGGTCGTCGCTTACGTTTCGCTTCTGCTCGGGAATCGCTTTCTGATCCGCGGCTTCTATTGGGTTTATTTCGTGCAGGTGAGCGATCATTCGACCACGTTCATCTGTTTCGTTTGCAGCCGCTTGTCCTGCTCGGCAAGCTGGCCATCGGAACGCTCTTGGCGCTGGAGGCGGGCATCATTTTGCGGAGTCCCAACGACTATCTCACCGTCTACCACGTGGAGTTGAACGGCCACCATCGAGCCCTCGGGTTCTACAACGGGGAGAGTGCGCGAGATCGATTGATCCTGGCCGTGGCGTACGTGCTGGTCGCCGCCATCGAAACGGTCTTGTTTTTCGTCGCCGTGTTCGACTACCTCTGGGTGCAGAAGCGGGTGGAGCCGCAGGAATCGGAGGACGTCCAGCTGGTTTCCGTGCACTCCGCGCAGTCCAGCGACGAGCTGCCTCAATCTCCTCCGCCGTACTCTTTCTTTTAGTCGTTCGAATAAAAGAAAACGATTGAAAGGTTAGCAGTTGGGTGACGCGTGCATTCCGTCTTGCCGCCGCGAGCGACCGGCCGCAAAGATAAGAAGAAAGCGGTGTCTCGTGAACCTCGCTGTCAAGCAGAAAGTGTTTTCCTTCATTTCTAACTTCAGAATGCTCCTCGTTTCTTTTCACAGCACGGTGTGATTGCGAATGCTCCTCTACGACCCGCAAACCTTCCGCTTCGGGCCTCGATTGCGGAGTTTGCACGTCCACGTTCGTTCTTTCGACCACATCCGATTGCTTCTTTTCTTTCAGCAAGTGGCGTTGGGGATCGTGCTGCAAGGAGCGATCTTGAGCGTTCTCCTGTTTGCCGCCACATTGGCCGTTCAAGTGACGGGATTCGTCGTGTTCCCCGCCTTCCTGCTGCTCTCGTACTGCTGTCTGCTGGTTGGCCGGCAGTTCGAACTGCTCGGCCTCTACTGGGTTTTCTTTTGTACCACTGTGAGTATAATGAAAGCTTCGAACAAGCCACCTGCTCGTGTGTTTGCAGCCCTCCTTGCTGTTGGCTCTTTTCGCTGCAGCGGGCCTTCTGCTCTTCGAGGCGCTGACCATTTTGGACGCCTGGGGGCTCGCAGAGACCGTCGGCTTCTATGAAAACTACTTCTCGCAGGGGGACGGCATTGGACGGATCGTCGTGGCCGTCTTCTACCTTCTTTCTTCCGGCTGGCAGCTCCTGTTCGTGTACTTCGTTCGAGAGGACTACCGCTACGTGCGGGACCACGTAATTCGACCGAAAGGAAGCGAAGGAGTGGAAGAGCGTGAAGAAGAACGGGAGAGGGAGGAGGTGAACGTCCACTCACCGCACCTCTTCGCCCCGTCCGCTCGTTCGGTGGAAATTCGAATCCCCCAGCCGCCCCCGTCCTTTCATTCCGTCTGTTCCACCGATTCGTATGAAGCAACCGGATGACGAATAAACCGGCTACTAACTTGAATTGACGTTTCACTCGCTGCAAAACGTTGATTTTGCTCAACGAACAGCTTCGTTCTCTTCCCGCCCAGCTTCCTCGTCCGCTTTCCCACGATGACGGCGGAAGAGAGGTCACACGCGGCACTCCTCCAATCAGCTGAGAAAAGGAGTGATCACCGACCTCTGGTTGCATCAAAGAAAAGGGGTGGGAAAGTTCGAGAACTCGACGCAATTCGCGTTCTTTTTTCTCTTCTTAAGTGAGCTGCCGATCGATTGCCCGAGCACTCGGTTGGTTCGATCGGATGGTCAAAATGCGCGCGTTTCGCCCACTGCTCCTTCTCTTCCTGCTTTCCTTTCTGGCCACGAGCACGGCCGCGAAGCTCAATGGAACGTTGACCGAAGACGAGGCACTGATCGAGGAGGAAGCGCTGTTCAAGGAGATGAAAGAGGAGGAGGAGGAAATGCCGAGGACTACTGTGGGCGTGTACTTCGAAACCCGCCCCGTTGTGTGAGTTCTTCCTTCCGTTTTTCACTTTATTCTCTTGCTTCAGGTTCGAAGAAAACGTAGAAAAGAAATGCCAAGGGGTCACGTACGACATGCAGTGGGTGTTCGACAAGCTGGACGCGGGCAAGGCGGCTCTGATGACTCGGGCGTGGAGTTCGGAACAACGAGTCAGTGTAGTTGGGGTGGAAGCCTTGCATCATTTGTTTTGTTTAGGCGTGCTCCACTCAAGTGCACAAGTACTGGCGGGACGATCTTCACAAGCGCTTCAAGAACTTCTGTCGGAGCAGCTGGTTCGCGTACAGGGAGACCAGCCACGTGCGCACAAGTCGGTTCGACGCTTGCGGCGAGTCCTGGGGTGCGAACAAAACGTAATTGTTTTTCTTCCATTAATCCGTTTGATGTTTGCGTTGCAGCTACGACGCGGCCCGTCAGCGTCTGCTGTTTGAGCCGACGGACGAGGCGTACGCCGTCCTCAGCCTCCTCCGCGACAACCACACGCTGGTCGGCTTCGACGAGAGCGAGTTCCTGAAGGTGAGTTGCCAGCAGATGGAAACCCCCGAATGATCACTGCCTTGCAGCGCCACCCGAACGAGATCGTCGTGGAACACACGTACGAAAACTTCCGCTGCGGAGGTCGCAAGGTGAGAGGCTCTTCCTCCTGCTCCCTTTCATTCCGGTGTTCAGATCAACGCCACAGCCTGCATCCACACGGTGCCCACCGGAAAGCTCTTCAAGAACTTCGAGGGGCGCCAGATCTCCGTGGCCGACAGCAGTTCCGGGCAAAAAGACGACGACCTCTCGGCCATCGAAAAGGACCCTCCGGACTTGTCGTTCATCAGCAATCCGCAAGGCGTGATCGTGGTGCCGATTGATGGGGAGCTGCAGACAGACGGCTATCACAAGTTCGTGATCGAAACCGCCGACATGCTCGGCTTTCTGGACGCTGTCGAGTGCCGCACCGGGCACGAAGAGTACCGGCCGTATTATGTGTCCACGAACAGAAAACGAAAAGAAGTGGTGAGTCGCCTTTGTGTTCCATCGAGACTAATTTCTTCGTTTTAGCCTTGCACGCGTGCCTTCTGCCCAGTGATCCGCTGTTCCCGAGACGCGATCGTGCGCCGCGTCGAGTGGGATGGGAGCGGGACTGCCGCCCAATGGAGGGCAACCCGGCATTCTTTGGCATGATTTGCTCGGACGCGAACAAAACGGTGCAATTCGGAATAATTGGCAATCTCACACTCGAAGTACCCCTGAAGTTCGTCTTTTCATCCACTCTCACTCTTATTCCCTTTTTTCAGCCATTTGTTTGCAGCCGACCAGCTGGCGGCGATGGTCCGACTGCCCGTCCGTAAAGCGACCCCCGACTTCTTCTTCAAAGACGCCGTGCGGGAGGTGAGTTCTCTTGCGATTTTTGCGTTCATTACCGTTTAGCCGTTCGCTGCCACTCGCGTCGCCTCCGCCGTTAAGGACTCGCTGGGCACTTCGGCCACCCTGCTGCTCGTGATCGCCGCCCTCCTGCTCGGCATCCTCGCTGTGAACCTCGTCTTCATCGCCAGCCGCCGGTTCGGACCGAAGACTGCCGAAGTGAACGCCGAGGATCTCGAGTTTGTTCAATTTTCCACGGCGAACAGCAACTACATCGAGGATTGGCATTAGACTCTTGCTTGTCGTTTGTGCTTGTTTGTTGTTTGTTATTGTTTGTTCAATAAAGTTTGCTTGACTACGACTTGGCGCATTGATTCTTTAGATGATTTGTTCCATTTCACCAAACACCCCAGGGGCAACGAAAGCAGGCGGTTCAGTTGGGACACAGCTTGAAGCCTGCAGGTTTATTATTCATTAGACAGCGGTCACATGTCCGCAAGAACTCGAATGAAAGAGTCGTCCTCTACTGACGGCAGCCGGTGGCGGGCGGCTGGACGGCGGCGGAGTCGTCGGAGCGGATGCAGCCCGTCTTGGCGGTGATTTCGGCCGGGCAGCTCACCTTGCGGAAGGAGACGTTCGGGTTGTCGGCGCCCTGGAACCAGTCGAAGCGCCACTGGCAGCCGGGGCGGATGGCGGCCGGCAGCTGGTCGCAGGCCGCGCGGTTCGTCACGCCGCCGTACTGCGCGCCCCAGCCGCCCGACGGCGCGTTCCACTGGGCGCTGCAGCCGTTGAAAATTCCCACGCCGCCGCCGGGCATCTGCAGACAGAAGAATGACGGAAGATTTACCTTTACACTCGCCATCAGGTCGAAGTGGTTGTTGCCGAGGTCGCCGCCCGTGTTGGTCACCTGCACGACCATCTTCTTGCCCTGCACGGGGCCCGAGGTGAACGTGAGCTCGTAGCAGGCGCAGCACCAGTCGCCCTCGCCGGCATTCGCCAGCTTGGCGGCCGCGAAGCCGTAGGCGACCGACGAGTTGACGGCCCACGGCTGCTGGTCGCCGCACGTATACGCGCCGCCGCCGTTGCAGCCCGACTGCGTGTTGCCCTGATCGTTCAACGGTTGGTTGGAGGCGGAGCACGAGCGGACGGGCCCCTGCTTGAGCGAGGCCTTGCCCGGCCATCTGAACGAGAGGCATTTAAAGAAGATGTCAGCCCGCACTCACCCGCAGGACGGCTTGCAGCAATCCCAGTAGCGGGTCGTCTGGCCGGTGCCCGACTGAGCGGCAACGGCGGCGAAGAAGAGCGGGAGGACGAGGAGGAAGTGGACCATTGTGTTCGCTGTTGGCTTGATGGCTCTTGGCTGATGATCACCCCTCTCTCCCGCTCGGCTTTTATTCGAAAGAAGAAGGCGGAGTTCCGGGCGAGTTGATCGCGAGTTCGGCCGGTTGGACTTCGAATCCGGCGGACGGCCGGCGGAACTTTCGACCGCCTGTTCGAAATGCAAACACCCGCCCGAGATCCACGCGTTCGCCGTTCCGCTTCGATTCGAAGTTCACTCCCATTTGAGTAGATTAAGCCAGGCAACGGAACGGGCGACTTCTGGTCGAACGGCAAGAGTTCAATTGGATTCGAAACAAACAAACAGCCGGCAGTTTCGCGTTTGGCGCGTTTGAGCAGCCGCCCGACCATCGTGACCGTCGGCCCGTCCGGGAATCGAAAGTACACAACGGTCGATGGGTCCCTTTCAGCCACCTGTCGCTCAAACAAAAAACAATTGAGGAAAGTAAAAGTGCTTCGTTATTGTCGTCTACTCGAGGTGAATTGAGAGAGGTAGAACGTGGGTCATGAATGGTGTTTATTCAAAGGTGAGTTCAAACGAGTGTGCAGAGTTTTCCGCGGTATCTCCAAAGTCATTGCATCTGCCGATTGAATTGCTGGAAGTACTCGTCGGTCTCCTGCCCGGCCGGCTTCGTCCACTCGTCGTTCACTCGCTGCTTTTTGTAGCGGCAGAGGAGGCAGATGGAGAGCGGGGCAAGCGAAAAACAGTTTATTGACACGTTTCTTCACTGATGGCCGTGGATCAAGCTGCTCAAGTGGTCGTCGTGGGTGAGGTTGGAGGTAGCCGGCTGCTGACCGTCCCCGCCGGCCGCCTTCTTCGCTTCGGCGCGCTCCTCGCGGACGGCGGCGATTCGGCGGACGATTCCCTGGCGCTTCCGATTTTTCGCCCACTCGGCGTCCACTTCGGCCTCTTCCTGCTCATGGGCCTCGCGTTGGCGGCGGAAGGCGGTCTGGAAGCAGCCGCCTAAGGGGGAGTGGCAGAAGACTCACGATCAGCGCGTCCAGCCGCTCCCGCCGCTCTTCGACGTTCCTCTGCAGTTCTTCGATCAAAACGGCGTTGTCCTCGTGGGCCGTGCGGGCGAGGGCGATCTCCACGTTGGTGTGCGGCAGGCGGGCCGCCGATTCGCCCATCCGATGGCCCAAGTAGGCGGCCGCAATGACGAGCAGGAACATCACACCAGAATAAACTCCGAAGAAAATCACGTTCGCGTTGTTCACGTCTGGAATGCGGTCGATCAAACAGGTAAAAAGGAGTGAAGGGATACCTTGTTTCTGCTCCCAGGTTTGTCCGACGGCTTCCCGCACGACGCTCGCAAGAAGCAGGAGGACGAGGAAGACGGAGGAGCAGAAAGCGGCCGTCATTTCGAACTGTTGGAAAAATGAGAGTGCGCAAAAACAGCGTTGACAGCTTTCATGTGTTTTGCATCGATCTGTTCGGGCCGCGAGCTTTTTGCGACATCCGAATTTATACCTAGGGAAATCGCCTCCGCTCTTGTGCCACTTCTGCGCGTGTCTTTTGCCTTCACAACCACCGGACGATAAGCACGAGCGACGGACGCGCGCCACTCGGCTGGAAAACAAATTCCCGCCGTTAATCCGCTCGCCAAACGGGGAAGAAAACAAACAAACAAGCGGCGGAAGTGAGCGATTGGCGAAATTTCGGTTTGAGATCAAATTGCAACAAATGCTCGCAAGATTCCTTCTTCTTTTACTTGTCTCTGCGGTTGCACAAGAGATCTACGAGCTGGACTACAGCCACGAGCTCGCGGGTTCGTCCTCTCCTCTCTCCTCTTGATCGCCGCCTTCCAGCCACCTTCATCGCGGTCGGCACTCCGCCGCAGCTGTTCTTCGCCCGCTTCGTGCTGATTTCGGACGCGATCGTGGTCGTCGACCGGCAATGCGGCCTGCTCGACGTCTCCGCTTGCCCCAAATTTTGCAACGAGCGTGGGGAGACGATAGAAAGGAACCCGGAATGAAGATCTTTTTTGCAGATGAACTCGAGGAGTTGTTCTGCTCGGCCGGCTGCCAAAACTCGCGCAGGCGGACGGTCTGCTCAGCGGAGTACATCGAACGCGGCTACGAGGCTTCCAATTCGACAACGAGCATCCGAACTTCGCGGTTGTTCGCCGACTTCCTCGGCTTCCCGACCGAGCAGTTCGGCGGGTGGACGCTGGAGACCGTCGGCTTCCCGCTGAACACCCCGCTGCCCGCCACTCTCCGCATCGAGAACCAATCGTTCGTGGACGCAACGCTCTTGACTGAAACGTTTGCATTTGAACCGATTGAGTCAGTGGATTCATGGGCGTTCTTGAGGTTCCTCGCTCATCAGGACGCACTCATCGGTTTAGCGCCCGGCGACGGAAATTTCGTCCAATTTCTGCACAAAACGAAGCGAATCTCCCAGCCGATCATTTCGATCGTCTCTCAAGCGAACGTCCTCACGGTCGGCGGTCTGGACACGAAGAGGTGCGCCGGAGGAACGAAGCGGAAGGTCACGAGTCCCAACTGGATTTTCGACTTCGATCGCGTCGAACTGAGCGGGCAGCAGATGAGCGTGAACACCGTGAGCAATCCTCGCGTGTTCTTCCGTTCATTCTCTTGTTCTCAGGCCACTCTCGACCTTCTGAGCGATTGGATTTCGATTCCGAACGACGAATACGACCGGCTCGTTGCCGACGGCGTGCTGAGAGACGACGGCGGGTTCGGGAGGCCGAAGATCGAGTGCAACTCAAACATGTCGCTGGTCATCCGCCTCAACGATTGGGAGTTCGCATTGGAAGCAGAAGAGTTGATCGAGCGAGAGGATCCCGGCTTCTGCACCGCCCGCATCGCCCCGCTCCGCAACTCGTACGGAGGCAGTCAGGGCTATCGCGACGAGCCCGCTTGGTTGCTCGGGAGAATCTTTCTGAAGAAATACTGCGTTTCATTCGACTACTCGAGCGAGGAGATCGTCTTCGCGGACTACGATCCTCTCCACTGATCCCAGAAGTGTGCCGCGCGTGCGTTGTCTACACTCCCCTTCTTCGTCATTCTTCTCCTGCTTCGAATAAAAGTGATGATGAACGCTTAATGAGAGCTTGTCCGCCTGATTGCGGGTCAAATGAAGAGAGAAGCGGGAGTGACGCATGTGAAGCACGCGCGTGAAGCAGCGTTTCGAATTCCGCCGTCTAATCCGCTCGGACGTGCGTCTTTTGCCCACTTCTTTTAATCGGAGGAAAGTGACGAGTCCCCAAGAAAGTTTGCGGAATGCTCGTGATCTCGCTTCTCCTCGTCCTGCTCCTCACTCAACGCTCACTTGGACAGAAGCCGTTCGATCTCGTGTACAGGAACTACGTCGGAAGTACGCCAGAGCTTGATGATCGCCTCTAATCGCTTGTTTTCAGTCGCTCCGGTCAGCATCGGGACTCCCCCGCAGCCCTTTCGGCTGCTTGTCTCGTTGACCACGGACGTGCTGCTCGTGGTCGATGCAGACTGCGGTCTCGAAGCGACGGACTGTCCGGCCTACTGCTACAATGGCATGTTTAAAAGTTCTCTCCTCTCCTTATGACTGCTCTTGCAGCCGATCTTCAAGTCCTCTTTTGCCAGCCAAGTTGTCAGTTCTACCGTCAGCGGACGGCGTGCTCTCCGCAAGCGAGTTCTGCAGAGGTCCGCTTCTTCCCCGCCAACTCGTCCACTTTCGTGAAGAAGGACGACCTTTGGTCCGATTACCTGGGCTTCATGGAAGAACAGTTCGGGTTCTTTTCCAGCGATCGGCTCGAGCTTCCGATCGTCGTTGCCGACTCCACTTTGGACACACTCGTGATCCCCGACTTCCCGTTCGTGAATGCCGTCCTCGTCAACAAACAGTAAGAAACAGAAGTAATGAGCAGTGGACATTCTCTGCCTTCAGATTCACCACCAACTACCGCCAAGGGCTATTTGGGTTGGCGCCCGGCCGCGGGAACTTCGTTCAACTCCTGCATGAGCGAGCGCTCATTCCGGAAGCCCAAGTGACGATCGTCGAGGCGGAAAGTGTGATGCGAGTGGGCGAGATCGACACAAAGCGGTGCGGTCGGTGGAGTTTCGGGCCTGCTTTCGACCCCGCGTGGGTCGTCCAATTCGATTCGATCGAAATGGACGGCGAGGAGGTGGCCACGAGCCGAGTGGTGGGCAAAGGAATGAAAGAACAAGGGGATGTGTGTTTCTTTGCAGGCAACTTTTGAATTCCGCTTCGGCACCGGCGACCTCTTCGTTCCGGACGAACTCTACAGCCAACTGCTCGCGGAAGGCATCCTGATCGAAACTGGCTGGAGATTCACGGAGATTCTCTGCAACTCGACCTTCACGCTCAGCTTCTGGTGGGCCGGCCAGGAGTTCGTGCTTACCGCCGAAGATCTGATGTTCTTCACTCCTCGTCAAGCGTACTGCCGGGCGTTCATCTCGCCGCTGTCCAACTGGTTCAAAGGAGAACGGCAATTCGAAGACGAGGTCGACTGGGTGCTCGGCTACCCGTTCACGAATCTGAATTGTGTCGCTTACGACTACGGCTCGCAGCAGATTGGTCTTGCGCACTACCTGACTTCAGATTGAACCAATGAACTCGTCGGAATAAACAGACCGTTTTGTACAGCTGGCCTAGGGGACCGCTAAGGTCGGGGTTCCATTTGCGCTCGTTTGCCCAACAGCAGCTGCATTTTTAATTAAAACCGTTCCACTTCTCTGCGGCCGTTTTGTTGGACTTGGTTGGGCTGAATGTGTGCCCAGCTGCTGGAAGAAGCGGAAATAAAAGAAACGGCGGTCACCAATGAAAGCTCCAAAACCAAAACAATGAATTTCTTGCTGCTGTCTGTCCTGCTCGTCTCATTCGCTGCCTCCGGTTTGTGCATCTGCTGTTCACGAATGTAATCGAGCCTTCAGCAAATGCGCGCACTTGCATCGAGGCCATGTGCTTGCAAGAGTCCATCACTTGTCGCAATTTTCCTTGCAAAATGGACAAAGGCAGCCTTTCCTGCGGCTGGTTTATGGCACTCACACCCTCTTCCAAACCTTGCTCAGTACTTATTTCAGATAAAAAAGATTTATTACGTGAGCTGCACCAGAACGACCAGCACCGGCGACAAGCTGATTCAAGAGTGGAAAACGTGCGCTGCCGACTACAACTGCTCCGTTGACTGCATCAACGCAAGGATGATGTTTTTAATTGTTTTAAGTGATTGTTTGCAGAAGTATTATAAAAGGTGGGCGCACATGTGTCCCCAAGAAAAGGATACCTGCAAACGGATGGCTCGATTGCACAACGGAGGTCCTCGTGGATGCGAAAAGGATAACTCGCTCGTGTATTGGAACCAACTGAAACGTTTCTTGTAACTTTCGAGTAATTTTGATAAACGCAACTGCATCTTCCCTAGTCCCTTAACATTTTTTGCGTGGCGTTCAATTCTCGCTTTTCTGTTTCCATTTGAGGGCAGAACAAACAGAAAGGTGTGAACCGCTCTTGTCCGGGCGTGAAAGACGAAGTGTTAAGCGTGACGTGCGGCGTTCGCACCTCCAGAACCTTCCAAAGCCTCATCTTCTTTCCCTTTGCCTCGGTCCTGGTTTCCCCTTTCGTTCTTATCGCTCGCATTTCCGCCGGGTAAGCGGGCGGCCGCCCTCGTTAATCCGCCGGCACATCGAAATTCTGCCGGTTGATTCGAATCGAGAAAAGTGGAGAACTCTTTTGATGGAGTGTTCGTGACTCAAAAATGAACAGAGAAGTGTTCATCGCCCTTCTCCTACCGGCCGTCCTCTCCGCTCCTGCGGTCTACCAATTGAATTACGATGGAGCGAGTACGAACACGCGTTTGTTCTTTTTTTTGAGTTCTTTTCAGCAATCGAAGTGGACGTTGGAACACCGTTACAGTACTTGGTGCTACATTCCTCTACAACAACCGACATCACGCTGCTCATCGATGCGAACTGCCGGCCGTTGTTCAGAGCGGACTGTCCACCGTACTGCCTGAACAGTTCGTTCTCCCGACCTTCTTCACCTTACATTCTCGTCTTCAGCTGCCTTCCAGCAAGTCTACTGCTCGCCCGATTGCCTGAGAAATGGCCACAGCATCAATTGCAAGGATCCAGCGCAGTTCATCCTCGAGAACTACCAGCCGCTCAACTCCTCCACTGCGGTCGTCTCTTCGGACACGTGGACGGGCACTCTCGACCTCTACACGAATCAATTCGGGCAGTGGGCGACCGACTTTTTTTCGTTTGAGTCGGCCGACGACGACGGGCGGCGGCTGAACGTGAGCGAGTGGCCCTTCGTGAGCGGACTCGTGCTCGACGGAGGGTTTGTTCGAAAGAAAATCCTTATCTTTTATGTCCTGCCTTTTAGGTTGTTCTGGAACTCGAACGGGGTCATCGGCCTGGCCCCCGGCCCCTCAAACTTCGTCCAACTGCTCTTCAAGCGGGGCGAGATCCCGCAGCCGATCCTCTCGGTCGTCTTCGACGAGTTCCGCTTTACGGTCGGCGAGTTCGGCGGCGACTTCTGCGGCGAGTGGCTGAAGTTCGAAGTGGCGAACCCCCATTGGATGGTGGCTTTCGAAAGTGCGCAATTCGGCGAATTCCACCTGCAAGGGAACATTCTGGTGCGAAGAAGAAGAGGGAGCAGTGTGACGTGTTGCTTTCAGGTGACCTTCTCGCTCCACCTGGACAACGTTTTCATCCCGGACGAGGCTTTCGATCAGCTGTTCAAGCGGGGAATCATCTCAAATTACGCTCCGAACTACTACAAGATTCTGTGCAGCGCACCCATTGATTTCGAGCTCAAGGGGCAGAACTCACGAATTCTCCTGCCCTCCGCCTTCCTGATCGACGGCCAGCCGACCGACGAGGACTGCTACACGTCCGTCCTCCCGCTGCGGGACTTCTATTCGGGACACTTGTACGCGGACGAACCATCATTTGTTGCAGGTCTTCCATTTCTTTCGGCCTTTTGCGTGGGGTACGACTTTGCGGAGAATCAGCTCGGGATCTCCAGCTACACGGGCGTCCAACCCTCGAGGAAGCGGAAGCCGAAAGAAACTTCTCGGCCGCGTTGAATTTCCTGTTCTCTGTGTTGCGAATAAATCCGATTACGCGTCTGCACGCGTTCGTGTGTACCTGAACTTCAAGTAAAACGAAAGGGATCTCGGGCATTCCAAACGGCGAGTCGGCGGACGTCACCCAGCGGGCCAACGGTTTGTAGTTGGACGTGCAAAAGAAAAAGCGGCGAGTGGATGACGGCCAACTCCCGTGATTCCCGTCTGGCGAACGCGACTGTCGGCTTTCTCGAATTCTCGTCCTCCCCACTTTCGTCTACCGACAGCGCCGAGATGAACCGCTCGACGGCCGCCGACCTCGAGGTTTCGTGGATGAACGTTCGGTTTTGCTTCCTCGTGGCGACGGCCGCCGTCCCGCTCGCCGCCGTCATCACGTGGCAAATCCTGCGGAAACCCCAGCTCTACGCGCTCTCGCCTCAAATCCGCCTGCAGATCTCCGTGTGGTTCCTCCTCCTTTGCTCGATGAGCGGCTCCAATGGATACGTGCAGATCGCCCGTTGGATGGACGAAACGCCCGACCTTCAAGTCGCATTCCTGCTCAACCTCGTAAACACGACGCTCATCCACCTGTCTGCGTGGACGAACGGCTTCCTCTTCCTCGACCGTTGCATCGCCCTCGTCTCCCCGCTCGTCTACTCAGAGCAGAATCAGCGGAGAATCCTCTCATTCTCGCTGCTCGTCCTCGCGGTCTGGACGGTCGTCTTGGCCGCCGCTGCCTTCAGTTGGGATTTGGGACGAGTGGACGGAGCGGGTAAGAAAGAAAATGGTAGAGGTTCATCCGTTGTCTTTAGAATGCCCCTTCTATCGCTGCCTCTTCACCGGAAGCTACTTGTTCATGGCCAAGACGAAGACGATTCTCTCAACTCTCAACTTCTTCCTTTCGATCGTCTTCTGCGTCCTCCTCTTCCGTTTCCACCGGCAACCGGCCGCCCTCCGCCGTCCCTCGTACTTTGTGACCCGCCGGGTTCGAGCACAATCGGATTGCCTGGTGATCGTTGGGGTTTGCAGGCCAATTTGATTGCTGTGTGTTCCGTCCTCTCGGAACTCACGTTCAACATCACACCGATATACCTGACAACGATCGTAAGTTTTCACTTCTATGGTCTTCCATCCGATTTCGTGCCTTCGTTCAGCTAAAGTACCTCGAAATGCCACCCATCGTGCCCAACTCGCAGTACATCAACAGCGGCTTGGTGTTGGATGGCGTGTGCACTTTTCTGTTGTACCTGAAAGTAATAATTTTCAAAGCGGGCAAGTACCGACTGAGTAAAATCCAAACGGCCGTTGTGCCGAACTCCTCTGTCTTGCCGAACTCTTCTGCTCAAGTGCCTACTCGCAAGTGATCGCTTTTATCCGACGGAATAAAAACGATCAAAATCGAAGGATCTTGGCCGTCTTCTCGACTATTTTCGGTCGCCACTTGATGAACAAAAGATAGAAGAGAGCGCCAGAGAGCATCAGAAGAAGGCCAATGGCTAAACGGGAGTTCATTCGTTTGCGATCAATGAGGAAACAAACCGGTGTCCCTCCAGTTGAGAACCACGGGGATCGCCACCAGTCCGATGCAAGACACCAGCGAGACGATCACAATGGGCAAAGGCACCTGGCAACGAAAAATCCATCTGCTTGCCCTCTCATCCCTCGCTGCTCACTTTGACGACTCGCTCGGCTTCCGGTCGTTGAACGCGAAAGAGCAGGAGGGCGGCGAGACTTGCGGCGATCGACAGCCAGTAGTTGACGGCCATGTAGTTGATCAAGGCGTACACGTTCGAGGAAAGGCCCAAGTAGGCCACCGACAGAACGCCCTAAATCCGCTCGAAATGGCAAAAACGAGCAAAAGCCCAACCATTGCAAGCACTGCCGGGAGAGGAGTACGAGTACGTGGGTGGACAGACGCCAAGACGGTCGGCAGTTGGCCTTCTTTCGCGCCGGCGAAGAACAACCTGAAAGCCCGGAGATCACAAACAATCACAGCTGACCGACCTCGACGTGGAGAAGATCAGTCCGTTCGCGCAGCCCAGAACCGCTACGGCGACAAATGCGGGCATCAAGAAGGCGAGAGGGCCGAAGATCTTTTGTGCAAAATCGAGGGCCATCGCATCCGACTGCAGCATTTCTGCGGGGCTCAGGACGGCGTAGAAGGAAATGTTGGCAAGGAGGTAGACGATCGTGATCACAACGGAAGAAATCAGGATGGCCAAGGGGAGGGTCCTGCAACGAGCGTGAGTGATCGGCGAGTGCTCTGCTCACCGCCCGGGATCCTTCAGCTCTCCGACCACGTAGTTGAGGCAATTGAAGCCCCCAAAAGCGAAGAAGGCTGAGTAGCAGCCGAGGACGATGTGGCCCGGGCTGCTCGTCGAGTTCGCCCATGGCTCCCGGAAGGACTGCAGGTTCTCCTCGTGCCCGCGCAGCAGCAAAAAGACGCCCGGCAGAATGATCGCAAAAAGGGCGAAGATCTTCGTGAGGGAAAACGCGTCTTGAAGGCACGTGAACGCCCTCACCGAAACGCAATGAACGGCGGTGAGCAGAACTGAAAAGAGAAATAAAAGAAAGGAAAAAAGAGTGCTCACCGATCACCGCGGCGGCTACGAGTTCCACCGAGTAGGCGGGCGCCCCGTGCGGAAAGAACGGAGGCAGAATGTAGGTGGCAAAGGTCAAGGCGACTACCGTGCAGGAGCCGGGGTAAACGATCTAATCGCTAGAGTTCAATCTTCTCATTCATAAGAGCTCACCATTGCTTCGATCCAGAACCTCAGGAAGCCGAGGAAGGGTCCGAATGCTTCCCGGATGTACACGTAATCGCCGCCTGACCTCCGGATCAACGTTCCCAGTTCTGCGTAGCCTGATAAAGACACCAATGGACCTTTGGATCGAAAGGAACTCACACCAGGCCAACATTGCACTGAAAACACCCGCAAAGATCCAAATAGCGAGCGACAGGCCAACGCTCCCGGCTTCTTTCTGCACACCGCCCGGCGAAACAAAGATCCCCGAGGCGATCACCTGAATGATTAAGAAAAGTAATAACCTAATAGTAAAAAATAAAATACCGTTCCAATCATCATGTTAACGGCGTTCCACAAGGTCAAGCTCTTCCGCAGCCCCCCTTCTTCTTCCACCTCCAATTCCTGCGAAGAGTCTTCTTTGCTGGCGCGAGAGTCGGTCATTTCGAGATGACTGGTCGTTGCCTCGGGAAGATCTTCGTGCCAACTAAAACAAAATAAAAACGTATAACATTCACGCAGTGTTAATGAAACATGCTCGAGCTGATTGCAAAGATAGGATAGAATTGATATGGAAAGCAAACCACAACAGCGGAAAATCCGAAAGGGCAAGCCGACGCCCGCAGTCATCCGCCGAGCGCAATAAAAGGGCGATCGGCGAGCATTAAACTACGATTGCGGGGCGGCGAAAACCGGGCGTTCGCTCGCAAGTGCTGCGATTCCAACCGCTTTGTAATGCAAATCTCGCTTTGATCCCAAGTACTTGTTGGAGTTCATACCACTTCCTCTATGGTTGACGAGAGAGATTAAACCTCAACGTTCCGCCCGCTCAGCAACACTCGCTGCATTCACTTCCATGCACATCATTCGAACACCCAACCAATGACACCACTTTAACGAGTAAACCGAAAAGCAGTCCGTGAGAACGCAGGAAAATGATCCCGGAGGTCGTTCGATTGTATTTTTCGGCAACAACCACCGGAAGGGCTATTCTGGTGCTCTTCACCGTTTTGAGATGGCAACACTTGGCCGTCGATTGTTGCTTGACGGCTACAATCGCTTCCGGCAGTTTATTTCCGCCCGTTTGTGTCTTGCTCCACACACGAAGTGCACGGAAACCGAGGCATGTCTGGTGCGCGCCACGTGGGAAAATGCAAGTGTTCGACTTCATTCCGAATTCCGTTTACCCGACCGTCCTACAATTTGAGGTGGTTGGTGTTCGAAGAGAGCAGACGACAAAAGCGGGGTCGAGCGAACGGGGGCGCTACAAAAGTACTCTACCCGCTACTTTCACCTCTCCGCAACGTTTCAATTGCGAAGACAACAGTACGAGATGTCGACGATTTTCGCCCGACAGGGGGATTGGCTCACCTCGTACGAGTTTTTCGGGCAAAGCAACATTGCCGCCTGGATCGTCGGGACTCTCTCTAACGGCCTTCTGCTTCTCATGCTCGTATATTTCACTCCGCACGCCTTCTCGGAGTACCGAAGAGTTCTAATCGTCAGCGCGACGGTCGACTTGTACCTACTCTTTTTGACTTGGTGGTGCCAAAACGTTCGTCATGCGGTAACCGCCGTTTTTCTCATCCACTTCATTCAGTTGGTTCGCGTGGTGGATAGCACGTACATCTTTTGGTTCGTCGGTCCGGCCGCTCAGGTTCCAATTTGGGCCCAGTGGACGTCGCTGTCGCTCTGTTTGTCGGCCCCGAGTGCTGCAATGGTTCGAAGGCAATCAATAATCAAATCAGATTTGTCGTTTAGGTGATGTTGGCGATGGAGTCGGTCTTTCGTTTTTACATCTCTTTGCAGTCAGTCATTTGCTCGATCGCTTGTGGGCATCTCTCTTTTTTCAGTCGAACACCACCACCGGCCCGTTTGGTGCGGTTCTTTGTGGGGCTGACCTTTGCGCTGACAGCTGTGGGCGGCCTCTTTACGACCGCCGACTACCTCTTCCAACGGAACTCGACGGTCGACTACGAGGCCCTCTGGTTCTTCCGGGGCGCCAATCACACACTTCTCGTTTCTGACTTCAAGGTGAGTCCAATAAAGCAGAAAGAAATGACTGGTGTGTTCAGAACAACCAGATCGCGGCCATCGGTTTCGTTTACCGGCGAGTAATTCTTTTTGTATGCTTCTTCTTCTCGGTGGGCACCTCGATCGCCTCCGTGCGGCAGATGAAGCGCGGAGTGGTGCACATGAGCGCAAAGTCCCGCTTGCTGCTCCGCCAGTTCTCCATCGTGCTAATCTTGAAAGTGGCCATCCGCTCCTTCTGCTATTTGTTCCCCATCCTCTCCCTTACCTTCCTGTCGGTGCGCGGGCAGGAGAACCGCGTGCTGGGTCTCCTTGTGGCCGCCGTCACCGTCTGGTCGTCCGCAATCACCTCCATCTCAACGATCTTTCTGATTGGGACGTACAGGCGCGTGTTGATCGAAAAGCTGAAGGCTCCGTTCCGTGTGTGCGGCTTTAAATTCGCTCAAGCAAAAACGACGGTCAGCGTGATCACTCACATGAGCTGAAGGGGGTTGCTTCAGTCTTTGATTGTGCTATCGTTTTCCCACTGTAATAAAACATCACTTTCATTCCGGCAATACACGGCCATGACGTGAGACCAATCGCGAGGGAATCACAAAGCACGAACGTCGCGGACGAGGAGTCCGGGTGAACAACTTCGATTATTTTTGTAGCCGAGCGGACGGGGTTTGATCTCAACGCACTCTCGCCGTTGTCACCCGCTCTCGAGACTTCCGCCCTTTGTCTGCAATCGGCTCCAATTCGTAAGAAAACGATCAAAAATACAATTCGGTTTACTCTTTTTTACTCCTTTTTACTTGCAATCTGCGCGTATTCCTTAGGACTCGAACAGTTGTCCTGCTTGTGTGCCGAATGAACGACTCGATTGTGCTGGAGAAGCGAACGGATGAGGACTTTCTTTTGGACGTCAACAATGCCGCCGCATTGAGTGTCGGCACCTGCACGACGCTATTGCTTTTATTCCTTGTGCTCAAAAGGTCACCCTTGATGATCCGACCCTTCCGACGAATTTTGCTCACCGGACTAGTGGTCGACGCGTATCTACTGATTGGCTACGCGTTTTGTCAAACGGTTGGGTTGAGTTTCGGTTGGAATTGAACGGTTGGGAATTTAGAGAAGTCGCACTAAAGACGGCAAATACACGTACGTCTTCAAAGGATTCGCTCGCTTCTTTCCGAACGAGTTCCAATACTTCTTTATGTTCGTCTACATAACCCCGCCCGTTCTCGAGTGTTTACTGCTGCCTTTTGAGTACCACTATCGTTTCTTTATTATTCAGAAGTAAGGTCGCAGTCCCCATGTTAAAAGTTTGATCCCCGTTTTCAGCCGGGTGGCGCCTTCAAACGCCCGCTTCTTCCGACTGCTGGCAATCGTTTTGGTCTTGTACTTCGTTCAAGCTCCCTTTGCATGGTTGGACTACGCCTACTTCAAGCAGAGCGGTGTGAATTACAACGAGCTGTGGTTGGATCAAGTGCAGCCGGTCTACGCAGTGGGCAGCGACTTGAAGGTAGACGCATCTGCCAAGCGGTTTGATTGCCTTCTAACCTTATAGAACAATCCGTACGCCTTTGCCGTGTTTTTGTACAGACGTGTTCTTCAAGTCGGCTCCATTACTCTCGCTCTCATCATTGCTTTTGTTTCCGTGAACCAAACAAGACGGCAGCTGTCTGGAATGTCGATAAAGACGAGGACCATGCTCAGCCAATGTTCGTTCCTTGCTCTCTTTGCTGAAAAGTAACCTGTTTGTTTTAGTCAAGTGGATCTTGCTTGTTAAAGTATTCTTGTTGGTTACGTACCCTTGTTGCTAACCCTTTTTCAGACCATGATTCCACTCGTGTTCATTACCATTCCAATGATTTCCATATACTACATTGATGTGGCCTCAACGCAACTCTTTATACGCAACATCTCGGCCACGACGATCGTCTGGACGCCCGCTCTCAACAGCTGCAGCACAATCTACCTGTTCGGCGTGTACCGTAAAGCTGTCGTTCGCTTCTTCCACACCGGCTGCCGGTTCTTGTTGCTCAAAAGGTCCACCGTTCAGACGTCCGCCTTTTCGTTGACATGAAGTTGGCGTTCAATAAACGGAGGGGAAAGCAAGTGAACAATGAGGTTGCTCGAAAGATCACCACTTCACAAGAGTCTGTCGAGAGCAAAGAAGATCAACGTTGTTTGAAAGCGTATTTTTTGCGATCCCTTCCTGGCTGGTTAGACACAAGCAATAGGAAGATTTGTACTTCCGGCTGAGTTCATTGCGGCAAAAGGTGGCAAGAGTGTGCCGAGAATACGAACACAGGTTACAATCCGCGCCATCTTCGCCTCACCTTCGCTTCAAATCGGCGCTGTACAGATGAACGCTTTCTCGGGCTTCCGTTCGATGAACCAAACGATCGAACCGGAGGCATTTCGCCGTTTGCACGAGGTCAACGTGGCAGTCGCCCTTTTGCTGGGCTTTGCGACCACTTTCCTGCTGCTCTTCCTCATCTGTCGGCGATGCCCGCCCGCCTTGATGGCGTACCGAAAAATGCTGCTGATCGCCACCTTCGTGGACATCTTCCATTTGGTCGCGTGCTTGCTTTCGCAATGTGTGAGTGACCAAAGGAAGAGAAAAGGGTGGTGAAGAGGGTGTTCAGAGGACGCGCGTGATCGACGGGGTCTATTTGTACGCGCTGAACTCTCCGGCCCGCCTGCTGCCGCCCGAAGGCCAGTGGGCCGTGCTGGCCGCCTACATTGCGGCCGTGGTGTTGGAGATGCTGATCGTGCCGCTGGAGTGCTGGTTCCGGCTGGTGATCGTGCGGGAGTGGGCGGACGGGCGGTGCGCAGTGATCGCTGGGCTTTCAGGCGGGCGGCGCCCTCCACTGGTCGCCTCCTCCGGTTGTTCCTCGTCGCCCTTCTGCTCGACCTGCTCGTCGCTGCCGGCATGTATTTTGAGTACGTGTTGTCTCTGCACAACGAAGAGGACTACGCGCCGAAGTGGTACGCGGAAGAGCGCCCCGTCTACCTCATGGTCATCGACCTGCAGGCGAGTGCGAGAGAGGACGAAAAGGTCAGACATCTAATTACATCTTTTCCTCTTGCAGCGGCACTCCTTCTCGTTGATCAACGCACTCTTCCGACGCACACTGACCTTTGGGAGCTTCTTGCTTGCCGTCGTGCTCGCGGTGGCCTCCGTTCGGCAGATGCGGCGGGAGCCGGCGGTGTTGAGCGAGAAATCGAGGCGGCTGCTTGCGCAATTTACGCACTGCCTGGTAGCAAAGGTGAGTCCACTGCCGCCCTCCCGCCTACTCGAAAGTCCTGCAGGCGGCCGTCCCGCTGGTCGCCAACGTGCTCCCGGTGCTGGGCATGACGGCGCTCACGTACTGGAACGTGCAACACCCGCTTTTCTCCCAGCTCGTCGTCATTCTGATCACGTACGCGCCGTTGCTGAACTCCGCCGCCACCCTCGTGCTGATCGCCTGCTTCCGGCGGGCGGTGATCAACGGCCTCCGGAGGGGGCTGAACGTGCTGCGGACGGGAAGTGTGGGCCCAGCCATCTCTTCTTCTCTCCACAGTTAGACGACAATGAACTCATGAATTTATTCGAATGGTGGCTCTCAGTGCTTCTTGTTGCCGTTGAGCGGCCGAGGGACGCCGCGCGCGCGGAACTCCGCCAGGCGGCGCGCGTGTTGGCGGCGGCTGACGGCCTCGCGCTCGCTGGGGGCCGTCGGCGGGGTGCCCTGCAGACGGGAGCTCTTGGTGTTGAACTTCTCGTAGTGACAGATGAGGTCCTGGAACACGTTCGGGAGCACGTAGTCGGCGCTCTTGTTCGAGTCGTCTGAAAGCGGCCGTCAGAACAAAGTGGAGAGGGGATGCCCACCGATGAAGACTTCGCACAGGCCCTGAATGGGATTCGAGGTGTCCACGTAGTAGTCGGGGTCGATGCTCAGCTGCTGGCCGTAGATCCCTGCAATCGAGGGGCATTCATTTCATCCACACTCTGTTCAAACCGAAGACGAGCGGCGGGAAGTAGCTGAGGGACTCGTCGTCGCAGGGCACCCCATAAACGAATCCCTTCTGCTGGGCTCCGAGGTCGTCCATGATAGTCGCGTAGACGGAGGCGGGCACCTGCAATCATGCGATTATTTATGCCCGTTCTCTCCACACTCACGTAGATGTAGGGGTCCAACTGGTGGTCGGCGTCCTGCACGAGGCCGCTCGTGTAGTCGTCCGTGCCGTCATCGTCGATCTCGAAGCTGCAACAAGAAGATTGCTTTGCTGTCGACAGCCAGCACTCACTAGTCGACGGTGAAGTTCGCCGTGAAGCCCTGGCAGGCGCGTGAGACGGTGGTCGGCGGCGGCGTGGGGGACGTCGCGGGAGCGCCGAGGGCGACAGCCGCCAAGCAGAGAACGAGGAGGCCGCTGGAGAGGACGGACGACTTCATTCTTCTTTGTTGGGAATGCGGGAGCACTCACTCTTTTTATACGCGGCAAAGGCGGAATTCTACCGCCTGAATCGTCATCATCACGACAAATCGACGGGCGATAAGCAGCCGCCCATTAGAGCGAAATGTCACCCACACCCTCGCAAATGTTCGTGATCAAGAAGCTTCTATTTCGTCCAGTCTGTTTGTTTGGCAGAAGCGAACGAATTGCTCCCGTCCGTCGCCGCTTATCGCCCGCCGCCCCCGCTGCAAGCGCCGTGCCTAACAAACGGGTGCACTCCCTCAGCACTCCTTGGTTGCGACAAAAAGAAATTTTAATTAACGCGAAGCCGGAGCTGACCGCGCCTTTTTTGGATCCGGTTTGAAGCGGAAGAACCACAAATGCAGCAGTTCGCGGCTACTCCTTTCACACAAACGATCAAGCAACGAATGGTCCTTCCACCACTGAGCTTTCGTTCCGTTTGGTGTGACGTCTGGCTCGTCAGCTGTTCTTGCTTTGCACAAATTTCTACGCGATTGCGTAGGGGCAGCTTCTGCTTTTTGATTACCGGAGTATTCCTCAAAGAAAGGAGTTTGTTCCGCAAATTGCGCAAACACTCGTTCGTTCCACGTCACTTCGCTGGCGAATTGACCAAAAATAAGCAGCTATAAATGGCCGAAACGTTCACAGCCCCGCTCAGAACATCCGAGGGATCACTTGATGCGTCTCCGTTTTCGGTTCAATCGCCCTCCAACTTCCGACAGCTCTTCAAACAACCCGCGATGAAAATCGAACGGCAGTCGAAAGCGTTCGGCTCGACCGTTATCTGTTCGAAATGCGGGTTCTTTTGCTGCTCGTCCTCTCGTTCTTTACTCCAACCGCCGCTTCACCGGCTACTCGCAGCATTCCTTTCGTGCGCAAAGACAACGGTACGAACTGAAACGTGCGTTCTCGCTACAACCAGTTTGCAGGGAGTCCGCTAGTGATCGAGATTTGGATCGGCAGTCCGCGTAGGTCACGTAGTTCTATTAATTTGCCACCTCCAACTGTTCAGCCCAACGAGCGAACGTCGCGCTCATCTTCCGGCTGTCCGAATCGGCGGTCTTCGATCGGCTCCTCCTCTTCGATCAGCGAACGAAGCGGACGGACGGCGAGGGAAGGCCGTGTGGGCGGACGATCGGCCACTTTGATCCCACGTGCGTTTGCCCACATCGACCGGCAATCTTCTGTTGATTGCAGCGCGTCCCGTTCGCTAATCGAGTCGGGAGGACGGGCGGAGCTGCCGGGCGTGTTCTCCGGCCGCCTGTTCGCCGAAACGCTCTCGATTTTCCGCAACGAGTGGCACCGCTCGCCGGTGGTCCTCGTCGAGTTCGTGCGGACGCCGTTCGGCTGCGCGGCGGAGGTGGGCGGCTTCTGGCCGCTGGACGTCTACGCGAAGGCCGCCCACTGGACGCCGCTCCTTCGGCCGCTCGCCGCCCCGATCGTCACGCTCTCCGCCGACCGGTAAGTCCGCCCGCTCTTCTCCTCTCGATTCGGATGGTTTGAGGTCGCCCGCCCCTCCCTCCGCCGTCCAAACGGGCCGCTTGTTCTTTGGCGGGCTGGACGAGGAGCGATGCGGAAAGACGGCAGCATTCAAGCGGCTGATCTCCAGCTCCTGGTGGTTCTACTCGCGGAGGTTTGTCGGGAAGAAGGCAACTATTAGCCGCCTTGCTTCGCTTGCAGCACGACGACTAACGGAACGCAAACGAACGGCGGAATCGTGGAGGCCGAGTTGGATTTGAATCGACATGATGCGGAGGGATCGGCCGGCTGTTCGGTCGGCATCCAACCGATCTACTGCGAAGAGAAGGGCGAGGCGAGCAAGGGTCCGTTCTTCTACTTTCGACAGGCGGCAACAGTCAGCATTTTCTCTCTTTTTCTGGTCATTCCATTCGTTCAGAACGGCGAGTGCGGAGCTCAACGGTCGCCCCTCCGCGTGACAGGCGGGATCCTCGCCGAAAACTGCGTCCACTTGCAGTTCGGCCGTTTCCCGCAGGCCGACGGGCGGCCGGAGCACGCCGAAGATGCGGTCGCCTTTTCGAGGAGGATCGACTGAATGAACAGGCGAATGAACAAGCCGACTAGACGGCAGATCTCTTTTTATTCCGACGTCTCCCACAGGCCGTAGTCGCCGATGGAGAGCTCGCCGGCCGCGTAGTCGAACGAGAGGCAGAAGGTCGAAAGGGCGGGGCTGCCGAGGATCCACTGCGGCTCGTCCGCGTAGAGCGCCACGGCGAAGGACTCCCGGACGGGTAGGAAGCGCAGAAAGCAGCCGTTGGGGTTCGCGTCGATCAGGTCGCCCGACGGGATCACGAACGGGCGGCCGTTCAGCTCGAAACGGAGCTCAAAAGAAACCTGAAAGCCGAGAGTGAGCATTCGACTAACCGACGGGCCACTCACGTTGCACAAAACCTTGTAGTAATGGCCGTAGGGCAGGAGGACGCCCTCGGCCAGCAGCTCGTCGTACTTCTCGTTCGGGATGTACACGAAGCCGCTCGTCAGGTCGAAAGAGGCCTGAACGGGCGTGAGCGGCGGGGAGGGCGGGACTCACGACTGCGCGCGTCCAGCGGCTGCCCACGAACTCGGCCGCCTCGAACGCGAGCGCCCAGCTGGCGGCGAGCGACGGGGCGGCGGTCCAGTTCGCGCAGTCGGCCCACGCGGCGCCGCCGACCAGCGCGACGGCGTCGGGCGCGACGAGCGTGAGGACGGGCGCGGGGATCCGTCCGGCCGCGTGCAGACGCCGCACGAAGTTCGCGTCCCCGTCCGCCAGCCCCACGAACGCGTTCGCCATCCGCAGCAGACTGCAGGCAACTCGTGAGTGCGGGGAAGAGAACCCACTTGATGTCGAAGAGGAGGCCGTCCACCAACCGCGCGCCCTCCATCCGCAGCCCGCCGCCGGTCGTCCAGAAGGCCGGCCGGAAGGCGACCGCGTCGCGCGCCCACCAGCCGAACTGCGCGCTCTCCAGCCCCAAGTGTTCGGCCCACTCGCCGCCCGTCCGCTCGAAGCTCGTCGAGTTGGCCGCCGAGAAGCGTCGATCGCCGTAGTACGAGTGGGAGTGGGCGCAGGCGAACGCGAAGCGGCCGTCCGCCTCGCACTTCGGACCGCAGAACAATTCGGCGAGAGCACCGTCCCGACAGAAAGCGGGGCACTCGGCGTCCCGCACGTGGCCGCACTCCTCGTCCACCACCACGAGGGCGTCCGTCGTGCTCACCGCGAGGCCGACCAGCGGCTGCCCGGGCGTCCCCACCTCCAGCTCGAAGCCTGCAAGCAATCGAGGAGTGAGTGGGCGGTTGGGGGAACGAACAGCCGTAATTGAAGTAGAGCTGGAAGACCTCTTGGCCCCACACCGCCGGCAGGAGGACGAGCAGCCACATCGGGAATGCAGAGCGGCCGTCGCACGTCACGCCGCCCGGCAGAACACTCCCCTTCCGAGTGATTAGCGGCGAGAAGGTGGAGAACACTCGTTCGTCGCGGATTAGAGCGGCTCTTAACCCGAAGGACGAGTGGTGTTGGTGTTTGTTCCTTTTTGTCGTCTTGTTCGTGTGAACGTTTATTCCCGGACACTTTGATCTCTACAAATATTCTAGCTAATGCGGCAAGCGAGTGGCGAAGCCGAGGCTGAACGTTTTGTAGTTGAAGAGGAGACACAGCCGGTCGAAGAGGGTGGACGGGAGGCCGAAACCCCCCTCCTCGTAGTCGACGAACTCGATGAACAGCGGGCACATTCCTCCGTCGTCTTCTGCCGACAGCAGGTACTCGTCGCAGCCAACGGAGATGTTGAGGCCGCCGAACGAAAAGACGAACTCGACGGACTGCTCGCAGGGCGCCTCGAAGTCCTCGTTCGCCTTCAGAGCCGCGAAGACGGCCGGCTGGAAGGCGGCGGGGAGCGCGAGGACGCCGGCGGTCAGCGAGACGGCCGCCCGGCCGGGAGCGTCGAACGAGAACGCGCCGAAGGAGAGGCTGCAAACAGGCGGGTCAGCGGGCGGTCGGTCGGCCGCTCACTCGTCGATTTCGAGCAGCCACTGGGCGCCGGCCGCCGTCACGTTCGCCTCGGCCACTTCGCGCCAGTCGGAGCCGCAGCGGTCGGCCGGCCGCCCGCCGAGCGTCAGGAGGCCCGCGTTGTCGATGGGCGACGATTGGGAGACTCTGAACGGCCACTCGTCACGTGCCCGCTCGTCTTCCACTCACCGGTCGAACGAGAAGACCGCCACCCGCTCGTCCAGCTTTTCCAACCCCGACTGGAGGAACGAGAGCGAGCCGTCGGCCGGCCGCGCGAGGCCGATGGTCCCGTTCACGTCGAACAGCCACCACGAGAAGTCGATCACCTCGAACGGCTGCACCCCCACCGCCGTCTGCTCGTCTCCGATCTGACCGAGAGAAAGGAGTGAGCGGCAAAAGAGTGTCCACTTACGTGGAAGACGTCCGTCCCGCTGATTCCAATCCTCTCGCCGAAATAGTCGAAAACGAGGCCCGTGGCTGCGAACGTGCTCGACACACGTAAAGAAAGCTGGAGTAAAGAAGGCGAAAGAAAGAAATCACTTTGCGTTGAACGAGAGTTGGTCGACCACGCGGAGCTGCGAGTAGTCCACGTTGTTCGTGATGTCCAGCGCCACGAACTGGGCTGCAAACAACCGCTCTTTTCTTCCGCTCGCCCAAAAGAAAGCTACCGGAAGTCCCGACCGCCGCGTCCACCAGAAGATGCTCCTCGTCGTCCGTGTAGAACGACCAATTGATGCGGTCGGCGAGGACGAGCGGGAAGCCAAAGAGGATGATGTACAGTAAAGAGTACATTCTTTGCGGGTGACTTCTGTTGCTCGATGGCGGTTAAAAAGGAATTTTTTGATGACTGCTGGCCGTCGCCTGCTGATAGGGAAGCCTACGAGTCGTTGAGCAGTCTTTTCAACGGGCGGAATTCAACAAGGGAACGTTGCTGTTTGCTCCCGATCGTGTGCCCTGCCGATCGCCTATTGATTGATGTTGGATGTATTTCTGACTGCTCATTGTCGCTAGTGAAACGAGCTCCATAGATCACGTCATAGCCGCTGGCAGGCCGCCGCAAAGCGGAGGGCAAAGTTTGTGTTCGTTGCGCACTCGGGGCGAAAGAACGTCCCGCACTCGCTGGAAGCGGGCGAATAATTCCACGTAGTCGGCGGCGGCGGTCGGGCGAGCAAACAAAGCGGGCGGCCGCTTTGAGCAAACACGAGCGGTCGCCTTTTCTTCTGATTTTCGCGTGATTCACGACTTTCCACTCGTTATTCCGTCCCGAATGGCCTCCTCGCTGCCCTGCTCCGTGTGCCCGCTGCAGACGGGCGCCGGATGGCACTACGGGGCGATCGTCTGTCTGTGAGTCCAACGGTTCTTATTTCACTTGATCATTCACTCATTCGAGCAGGCGATGCAAAGCGGCCTTCAGGCGTGCTGTGCGGCAGGGCTTCCGGCCGGCCTGCGCGCTCGGGGGCGCCTGCCGCGTGACGACGAACGGGCGGAAGGACTGCCGCAGTTGCCGCTTTTCGCGGGCCCTTGCGGCGGGCATGGATCCCCGCCGTTCGTCTTCTTTGCTGTTTGATTGCCCACTTCCCGCTGCTTTCAGTCGTGCACTCGGACCGCGGGCTGGACGGCGACGCGCCGCTCGTGTTGAGGAAGAAGCGGAGATCGCCGGGCGCCTTTTCGTGCTCCTCTTTCGGATCGGAAGATGCGAGTCTCCAGTCGACCTCGTCGCCCGCCTGCTTCGAAATCGTGAGTCCTCCTTCGATTTCTCTTGTTGAGTTCCGTTCAGATCACGAGTTTCGAGGGGCCGCTCGGCTTCCGGTCGGACGTGCGCCTGCCGCCGCGGGACGACTGGGCGGCGGTCCTCCGCTTTCTGCAGGCGGCCGACCGCTTCGTGGACGACTTCAGCGACACGGACGCCTCGCACTTCTCGCCGGACGGCCCGCCGCCCAACCTCGACCTCAGCCTCGAGGAGGCCTTCTTGTACGCGCCGCTGCGGCTGTCCCGACGGACGAAAGTGAGTCCATTCCTGTCCTTTCTTTCCCCTCCTCTCTGCAGATCCTCCTGCGGCCTGAGAGTTGGATGACCGACGACGGCATGCCGCAATCTTGGGCCCGCTCCGTCCTCCACTACGTGGACCTCGTTTCGCACGTGCCCGAACTGCGGCTGCTGGAGGCGAGCGACCGGCTGAAGCTCCTCGTCGGGCGGGGGCTGCGGTTCGCGGGGGTCGTCGTCTTGCAGCGAACTCTGCGGAACACGACGCGCAAGTGCGCGCTGATGACCGGCGGCCGCTTTCTGCCGCTGGAGGACGAGGAGCTGGCCCGTTTCGAGTGCGATCCGTGAGTGTCCACACAAGGGAGGATGCAAGTGCTCGAGGTGTTCAGCACATTCACGTCGTTCATCGAAATGCTCCGTTTGATCGAGGACACGCTCGTCGCACCCGTGCGGGCCCTCGACCTAAGCGACGAGGAATTTCTGCTGCTCCGGATGCTCGCTCTCTTCACGGCCGGCAAGTGCCCTCTTTCGCCCACTCACTCACATCCTCTTCAGTGCCCAAATTGAGCGAAGCGGGCCGGGAGGTCGTTCGAAAGGCCCGCGCCGCCTACGAGTCGCACCTCGTCCACTTCCTCACCGCGCGCCTCGGCCGCCCGGCGGCTCTCCAGCGAATGTCCGCCCTGCTGTGCGTTCTGGCGCTCGTCGAGGTACTCCCGCAGATCACTCCCTCTGTTGATTCCTATCCTCTTGCAGCAAGCGGCCGTGATGCAGCACAACTTTATGGCCCGCACGATCGTCGCGAAAAAGGAACTCGACTGCCGGCTGCTACATGACTTCTACTTCACAGAGTTTTAAACCCGAAGTCGAGTGAACGAGTGATAAATCGCACCGATAGGGTAGAAAGGTCGGCCGTCGGGAGCGGTCGCGGCCGAGCGAAGGCTGAAGAAAATGCACTTGAAAACGAATATTCACCGCGTCCATCGCTTGCCCGCGCATCGAAGATTTGCATGAAGGCCGATTGCTCGAAACAGAATGAAGAGGGTTGTTGCCGTCATTTGGAGTTCCCGCCTTCCTACCGGTCAGTCCGCTCTCTCGCCCGTGATGAAGCCGGCGCTCGTGCTCGTGGTTCCTCCTTGCGGCGACGGCGGTGCGCGCGGACCAGTGCGTAACGACGAGCGAAGAGAAGACGTGAGTGGGCAGGCGGGCGGCGGGAAAGGCGACCGTTCACTCATCCGTTTGCAGGACGTTCAACGGCAACTGCAAGGCGAGCAACACGACGCTCGTGGTCACCGAGAAGAAGCTCAAGGCCACCATCGACTGCACGCCGGGCGACGTTCACGACCTCCAGTTTGTCTTTCATTCACTTCTCAATCATGGGCCATTCAGTTTCGCGCTTACGATCGGCGAGTGCAAAAAAGAGTTCATTCTTACGTGCACACAGGAAACGAAAGTGCTTTCCTTCGGCTAGTGCTTATTTCATCACTATCAACATTTTGTCCGTTTCAGGCAAAACTTTGATTGGCAGTATGCCGGTGAATCTGCGCGCGGATGAGGGCTCTTTTGTGCTCTCCGATAGCAGCCCGACCCCGAAAGTGTCCGACTCCTTGTGCTCGACTGTCGTCTTCAACGAGGTCGAGGACGGCAAGAAGAACTACACCGTCCAAGTGGCGTACTCGTCGGACGCCTCCTACAAACTCGGCGGTCTGACCATCAAATTCGTGAGTCGTCGCCCTCCACTTTCCACCTCTCCCTGTTGCAGGAAGCGGGCGAGTACAAGGGCGGCAGCGCAAAGACGGGCGGCTTCCCGTTGTGGGCGAGCATCGCCCTCGCCGTCGGGTGCGTTCACGCAGCATCCCGCTCACTCATCACCGCTCGTTTCAGCGCTCTCGTCATCCTGTTCGTGGCGGTCGTGGGCGTTGTGGGGGCGGTCGTCTTCCGCCGTCGCAAGGCGAAGAGCCGCCGGGCGGAGGCGCTGCCCCAAACGCCCGCCCCGGCCGGCGACCAGGAGACGCCGAAGCCGCGCACCGAGGCCACCAAGGAGGACGTTCAGGCGAGCAAGACGACGCGCAAGGCGGAGGGCAAGACGGCCGCCGTGAGTGCCCTTCCGTCCTCCTCTCATCCCCTTGCATTCCAGGCCAAAAGTCGCGTGTCGGCGGTCGTGAAGGTCGGCGGCGAGCCGGCGGTCGAGCAGACGGGCGCCAACCACCTGCTCGAGGAGAACCGCTCGTCCACGCTCGTCGGCGCGAAGGGCGGACAGAACGCGCAGGGCGCCAGTGCGAAGCAGGCGGTACTCCGTCCTTCCTCCTTTTTCACCTCCCGCTTTTCTTGCAGGAAAAGTCGTCGATCGCCTCCGTTCCGCGTTGAAGTCGCTTCGTTTTCTTTTGTGTCCTGTTTTCGTTAACGAATAAACTTTATTGTAGTCAAATCGTTCGAGAGAAGTATTTATTGCTGACGAGTCGAGAAAGTAGCTCATTTGAGATTGCGGCGAAGACGATGCGCTCGAAGCATCTTCTTCTGTTTGTTTTGCGATTGGAGCATCGGAATGGGCGTAGATCCTTGCTCGAGCATGCAGATGTACGGTCCATCGTATGAAGGGAGGGTAACGGAGTAGGAGGTGGGCGATTGGTCCGAAATCATGAGGGTGCAGACGTCGTCTTGTCCGCCCAACTGAAAGCACGAGTTTTTGGTTGAACAATCTTTGGCTGTTTACTTACAACATCCACATAGTCCCAGGGAGAGGCGTCGAAAGTTCTGGACTCGATATCAATCAGGAGGTCGGGATACGACCAGAGAGAATCTTCGTCACAAGCGACCGAGTACCCGGTGGCGATCGGCTGAGCCCCAAGAATCGTTACAATTTGCTTCAGGACGGAGGTGGGAACGTAGATGAAGTAGTCGTCCCAATTGGTGTCATTCTGCACGAAGCCGTCGTGAAAGGAGTCGGTGGAGAAACGGCCGAAAGAAATCCTGTAGAAATACTGTTTTTACTAAGGCTCGCCTTTCTTTCACCTACTCGTTGATGTAAAATTCGGGGTCAACGTTTTCGCACCAAGGCGGAAAATCGGAAAACCTCGTAGAGCCATCAAAACCCGTGGTCGTCTCTACTTCTTGCTCGGCCGAGCAAACGAACAAGACAGCGAGGAAAAAGACGCTGCAGAACATTTCTCGCTGAGATTTGTGATCATTCGCTTTCCGTTCGCCCTTTTTATCCACCTTCTTATCAAACGGAAAACCTCTCGCTCCTTGAAATTGACGTCAAAACAGACAAGCTGCCCCCTAACTTCCGTTGCAGCTTCCGTTCGTCGCCCCCGGTTGCCATGCGAAAAACAGAGGACGTGAACGGGAGTCCGAAGCAGCGGGGGCATGAGCGTCATGATAAGACATGCATTTGCCTTGTGGTTAGAGAGCGCAACGTGATCTTGTTTGCTTGAACGAAAGCTTCCTGAGTTCAAGCCGATGAACACCGAAAATGGCCATGAACTGCCGGATTCCCTGCATTTGCAGAAGCTTTCTCGGATCGCCTTTTGTCTGCTTCCGGCACGCAGTTTCCCGTCAGTTCACTTCGATGTTTGTTTCGACCTGAAGAACGGCGCATTTCGCGAAGAACCGGACGTCCAAGCGGCCGTCGCAAAGAAGGGGTGCAGCCGGCCGGCCGGACGGGCAAGCGGGGGGATTAGCGAGATGATAAGCGGAACGAAGAGTTCTCGAAGCGGTCGGCTGTTTTCTTTGTTCAACGGAACACTCGCGGAATCCAAAAAGTCAACGGTTATCAGCCGACCGTTCGGGGGCATTTCGGGAGTCGAAAGTGAATAAATGAACGGAGAACAAGAGAACACAATCATTCGACCGACCGCAAACTGTGCGGAATGCGGGCCCTCGCTCTCTTTCTTGTTCTTTCGATCGGCTTCTTTTCGCCATGCACGGCGGAGGACGGTGGCTTCGAGATCGTCGGGCGGCAAAATCGACGGACGGCGGCGGAAATCCGCGAGTACCACCGTCAACAACGGAAAGTGCACAAAAACTATCTTGTTGGCTACCCTGGTTGGTCAATTCTTTCGCGTCATTCAATACAAGCGGCAGTATTCAGACGAAGCGGTGATTTTTTCGATTTCGATCGGAACACCAGGCTCGTACTCCTGCCTCTATCCGTTTTAGTGTCTTTTTAGCTCAAAACTTTAACGTCTCGGTGGAAACTTCGACGGCTGCCTTGTGGGTGTTCGAACCGACCTATACAAACCTAGACCCGTCCATTCCAGCTTACAACTCCACGTAAGATCATTTCTTAAACTTCGACTAATACCTTTTTTGCAGATTGTCCAGCACTTCTTCTCTGCTGAACTGTTGCTGGACTGGAAAAAGCGATAATTTCGAGTACACAGGTTTGCTTTACGAAGACAAGACAGCGGTTAGTGACAAGCCGTCTTGTGTTTTATCGTAACCGCATTTGCTTTAGATTCACAACGGAAACGGGTAAGCCGAAAACCCAATTTTGAAGGTCCGATAACACGATTATGTTCAGCAAACCAATAACAGTAACGCAGGCCTTCTCGACAGTGCAGGCCATCTATCAAACTGATGGTGATCTTACCAACCCAACATTCGACTTTTCCGGAGCCTTGGGTCTGGCCTGGACGAACGTGGCCGACCCCCAACCGCCCATCCTCACCATTTTGAATTCGATTCCCCAACTCCCAGGAAAAATGGCGACCTTCTGGCTGGACAAGTAAAACTCTGTGTTCTATTTCAGCCTTCATTTTCGTCTAGACCAGCCGGATTTGATTCAAAACCGAGTGCTTCCGTGGCGTTTGGGCGTCCTAATTCCAAAAAATGCGACTTGGATTTTTCCGCTGTCAACATGGTCTTTTGGACGCCCCCGAACTCCGAAGTCGGTGTTCTTCGTCTCCCAATCGACGCATTCACGTTTACCGCCGTCGCGCAATCGGGTCAGGGAGTGGCGACCGTTAACTACGGACAGCCGGTTGTCCTTTTTCCGCGCGGCGTGATCGATCAGCTGTTCGGCGAGCTAGACATCGGCTACAACGAAGATCTTGGCCTCATAACAACTGACTGTGCGAACGCGGGCGTGTGGGACGACTGGGTGTTTACGATTGGGGGCTACGATTACGCCATCCCCTCCACATCGTACATCTCTGACGTGCGTTAGCGTCCTTTTTCCACCTACCCGGTTTGCTTTAGATCGGGCTTGGCGATACTTGTGCTCTGCTCTATGATGAAATCAATGGCGACACTCAAGCGAATTTTGCTATTGGGTCGGTCTTTTTTTGGAACTTCTGCGTGAAGATCGACGTCGACCATCAGCAGTTCGGATTTTCCAAGTCCATCCCGTCTGCCTAATTGTTTGTGTCAAAATAAATTGCGATGAAGATCGGGTTTTGTGCAAAAGGTTACTTGTAAGCGATGGCAGAGTAGCTGCAGTTAGTTTCCGCTACAGAATGTAGATGAAGATTGCAGCAGATGACCACTGCTTTCGTTTCATATTATTTATCGTAAATTAGTTAGTGGCTTTACAAAAGAACCGGCTTATTTAAGGAAACAGAAAAGGATCTGTAGCGAACCCCGCTCAGTACTCGTCTTCGACCTCCGCGTACTGCATGGCCATGATGCGGTCACGTTCCGCGTTCAGCAGCGCCGATTTCAGCGAGCTAAAACGTAGAGGCTGAGAGGTAGGGAGGAAAGAAGCAAACGCTGGACTCACTTCCCGATCAGGAGTCGCTGCTTCAGGGAATCCAGCTCGTGGACGGGCGCCACGTAGTTCGCGTTGCTCCAGTCGTAGAAGCCGCGCTAAAAGAAGCAATGAGAACTCATCTCATTAATGGCTTACCGCATTGCCGGGCAAGTAGTAGCCGTCGATCGTGAGCGAAACGGAAAGAAGGAAGACGAAGAGGATGACGACCTTCAGCGAGCTCATCGTTTGTTGACTGCGGTGCAGAGAGAGTAAGACTGACAGAAGACTTGAACTGAAGAGCGACTGAAAACTTTCCGGTGTGAATCGTGAGTTTAAGTTCTGCCGGCCGCTTTAATCCGCTTTGTTCCGCTCTGAAAACACAGAAAGCTGAAGAGTAACGCCTCCAGGCGCCCGCAAATCACACCTGTCATGCTAGAGAAAGTTCCTAATCTCGACCATCGATTCGTGATAAAAGTTCCGAGTTCTCGCCGGCCGTGTTAATCCTTCGAAGATTATTCCGCCTTCCACCAACAGCTTTGGGTGAATTAGAAGAAATGTTCTTGGTTTATTCCACTCACAGAGAGAACAACGGAGAAGCAGAAAGCGCAATCACACTCAAAAGATCCCGGCTCTAAACTTTCGTTTGGCCGGCATCGTCTTCATCGTTGCCCAGGTCCAGCGTTTCAATCAGCTCCGCAATAAAACAGTGCGCATGCACCTTATGCTCGCTGAGTACCATCTCCTGGATGACCCCGAGCTCTCCGCTCTGCTCGGCCACGTTCTAAACCAGCAATCAGAACTCGATCAAGCAATGAGAAAACTCACCATCACTTCGTAGAAGAAAGCCATCAGTTGGGCGAGTCTGTGAGTCGCTTGCTCGGCACCGTACTCGGCCGCCAAACTCGTCGACCACTCCTTGAGCATCGCCTCCTTGTACTCGACCAGTTCGGGGGTCATTGCGTCGGCGTACTCGACTGAAGAACAAACAAGTACAAGTGGAAAGAAGCAAAGAACTCACTTTTGATCCACAAGTTCAGCATCATCATCGCGACGGCGTCGACCTTTCGGCATTTAAGCTCTGCGAATCGATGCACGTTCTTGAGCATTTTTTTCAAGATCGGCAACGAGTGACTGCAACATGAACTGTAGAGCAGAACGGGACGTTACTGGACACATACGACAGGTAGTCGTCGAATAACTCTTCCGGTATGTACCCCTTGTAATAAAAGTCCACGTATTTCGGATTCATGTTGACGAAAACGCCGTTGTAGACGACCATCGACCACTCGTCCATCAGGTCGGCCACAAGAGAAGTCAGCCAGCCCTTCTCCAAAAGATCAAAACCCAAATAGGCATTTCCTGCGACCTTTTGCTGCAAGAAAGAAGGAGGTCATTAGATGAACAGACGACCAACCTGTTGGGCCTTGGGCAGCTTGCTGAACGGCCCGAAAGAAGAGTGATAGAACTCGAGGATGATGGGAGCAATTTTCGCTTTTAATTCGAGGTTCTCCAGCTTCGGCATCGTAATCAACTGAAAGCAAACAGACCGGTTGCTCCTTTCTGTCCGGACAGAACCCACTTTGTTGGGAGAGGAGCTCACTTCCGGGTGGGAGATCGCAAGAACGGACCGTTGGGTCGACAAGAAGTGATCGAAGCCGCGGAGCAGACGGTCGAGGATCGGGAGTTTCGGTCCGCTTGTTCCGTTCTGCTTGGCGACCGGCTTTGCCATTCGAACTTCCGGCACGGCGGGCGGACTGTCGGCCGTCTTTTGTGCTGAACACGCGAGTGAACGAAAAACGATTGATTTCGAAGGACTCACGCGGCAGTCGGGCGCCCAGCTGCTCGAGACGCTTCAAACGGCACGCCCGACAGGCGAGTCGTTGGTTCTTCTGTCCTGAACACTTCCATATTGGATGAAGCAATGGAAACATCGAAGGAACGAACCGATCTCGCATCTTCCGGCCTGGTCGCAGGTGTAAACCAAGCGTTCTCGAATCGTTCGGCGATAGAAACTTGCACACGGCCCGCAGCAGTTCGTTTCCAAGTGATAGTGACGAGTCTTGCCGCCGCAAACAAGGCAGTCGAAGGTGGGGAATTGGCGGACGGCGGTCGTCGTTTGGGCCATCGCTTTCGATCGGTCCAGCAGGTGGGCAAACGAGCGAAACGTTCGGCAAGCGCGCACTCACGCAAAAAGGTGTTGCGAAACAAAGCGAGCGGGAACCCGCGGGAGCAAAAAGCGGGGCGAAATCGGAGAGCGAACGCACTTCCATGGAAACAAGCGGCGGGGAGCAAACACCGGCGGAACGGAGGGCGCGCACACTTCCGCACAAGCGAACAAGCGGGAATCACGAGCGGCAACCGCCGGCGGCCGTCTGCTTATCGTTCCAAAAAGAAAGCGCTCGCTTTTCCGTCGACGGAAAGAACCCATTGCTCGCGGTTTGTCGAAACGAGCGGCGGAATCGAGTTTTCACGCGGAGTACACGCCCGAATTCGATGATTCTTTCGTTGGACTGACGTCACACACACCGAAGCAGGAATGTACGCTGTTTATTGCACAAACAGAGGCGATCAAACGTGCAGTGCTTCGGCAACGTCCTCCAGCTTCTCCTTGATCTTTGCGATCGGTTCCGGCAACGCCTCGAGTTCCTGCTTGCTCTCGGGCGGGAGGACGTCCTTCGCGCAAACGAAACGGACGATCGAAAAGTGCCGCTTGCCCTCAGCCATCGGGAGATGCTGCATTAGGTGGTGGGCCTGCAAGAAAGAAGGAATGATCACTCTATTGTGTCGCTCACCTGCATGCACAGCCGGAAGACGAGCAGCTCCAGCACGACACCTGTAAGAGAGAGCCTTCCGTCTGTTTCTGCTTCTGTTCTCTCTTCCGTCCCCCTCGCGCTTCGCCCGTCCGCCTGCGTGTGGCTATTTAAATGGGAAGCATGCCGTGAATAAACAAGCTTTCGCCCCCAGTCGCGTCGCGAGCAGTGGGGGTCGAGCGGGGAGCGGGCGAGGGAAAAGACCGGTGGGCGAGGAAGAGAAAAGCGAGGCTTTCCTGGTTTGAATGAGGAATGAACTTGGAATGACAGCTGGAAGAATGGGCAACCCCGGTCGATCATTTAACTCACCCATTAAAATAAAAATGGCGCGCATGGTGTGAATCACGTCCTTCGTGACCTCATTGGCCGGTTCGTCCATCTTCGTCTCGAGATCATCGATCGCGTTAATCATCAGCCAAACGGCGAGCACGATCTTCACTGGCAGGGCGATGATGTTGAGGAAGAACTCGGGCCAGAAAAAGTAGTGAATGTACGCTCCCAGAGCCGCAATAATGAACAGGTAGCACAAGATACTGACGCCCGGCGCGATCAGTTGCAGCCACTCTTGATGCCGAGCGGCGATGATCACGTGGGCTGCATTGATGACGATTGTGATCAACGAGGCAATGAAGACGGCTCTCTAAAGCAGCGATTAGATCGGGCAGTTAGACGTTGAGACTCACGAAGAGATGGCCAAGGCAACACACGTACTGGGCCCGCTCGTGCTCCTCCTCTTTGTCCGGCATTCTCGATCCAACCGACGATCCTCGAGCTCCTCTGCCAACCACGCCGCTTTTATCGGCGGCGAGCAAAAGAACACGCTCGAGGATCCACTTGAAGTCTTGCGCTCATTCAATGCGTCGTCTTTTGTAGTTTTGTCGGTGCATTGCAGAAAGTGAGTGGAATTCGGTGCACTTCCTCCTCGTCGATTCGTCCGCCGTGGACACGTCACTCTTGACTTCGCCCGTCGAGATCAAAGAAGCAGCGGCAGAACGGTCGGCCGTTCGCCGACGGCCACTCGACGGCCCCCGCCTTTTCTTTCGGCCGCCTGCCCGTCGGAATGCGCACAAACACGAGTGGATCACAAGACGGCGGGCAGAATTCTGCCTTCGTTGTGCTCCGTTCGGCCGTTCGAAAGTTCGGAGAAGAGAACAATCGAGCACCGTACTCGCCGCACAAACAACTCGAACACAGCCGTTTAATGGGACCAACGACGACGAATCGTGGCATTTGTCGCATCTTGATGTGGAAAATGTTTTCAAGGGCTGTGCAAACGCGTTGTCTGTTCACACCTAACGGCCCTGTATTTGATCGTGCTTACTCTTCCTGAGCATTCTTTTTAATGCCCTGTTGATCATTGGGTTTTCCGCAATAAATCGGCGAGTTTCGCACGGACCTGAGAGAAGGGCGGACCAAAAAGCCGAGGCGTGCGAGCGAGTTGATCCGCTTTTGGGGCGTTCGATCAAGTGGAAAGCGCGTTCCCCACTTTGAACAATTTTTAAAGAATGAATTTTTTCCGCTCTCTGTTGCTTCGAGCATTTCTGTTGCTCTTGAACGTGTGGGCGGACAGAATCGACACGGAGAAGAAGGTCCTCGTGTTCGAAGTTGCTTCCGGTTTGTTTTTGCACTCATTCCCTCCTTACAAGCTCCGTCATCCACAGACCAAGTGATCATCAACGTGGGAACTCCCGTCCAGTCGTTCTTTTCCGCCCGCTTGGACACGTCGATCGGAGAGCTTCTGCTAGTGGATCGGGAGTGCGGGGAGAAGCGAAGGAAGTGCCCGCAATACTGCGACGATGGTGCGTCTTGGCTGCATCTTAGTCAACTGTCCTTCTTTCAGCCATCCTGTCGGAAGCGTACTGTCCGCTCGACTGCCACTCGCCGCACAACCCACCTGCCGCCTGTTTGCCGCAAAACGAACCCCAAGCGTTCTACCGGCCGAATGAGTCCTCTTCTTTCGCTCTCGATCCTTCGGCCGGCGAGTGGCGATTCCAAACAGAAAACTCGCGGCCGTCCGTCGGGCGGTGGGCAACGGACGTGCTCGCGATTGTGGGCGACGCTTTCGACTTCACGGCCGTTGGGACGTTCCGCATCGTCGATTTGATGCTTGCGGATCCCATGTACACACTGGATCTTTTTTTCTGCCCACTCAATTCGTTCTTCAGCTTCTTCTCTCCGCAAGCGACCTCGCTTCTCGGCTTGGGCGGAGCGTCCGGAATCTTTTCGTCCAGCTGCACGAAGCGGGAGTGATCGGCGCCCCCACGGCCACACTCGTTCTATCACAAATCAGAACGCAGTGGCTGGTCGGAGGCGCCAGGAAGAACGTTTCCGGGTGCTCACTGGATTCGTGGACCGTCCATCTTCCCGAAAGCAAGGAGAACTGGATTCTGAACGCGAAAAGAATTCAAATCGGTGGACATTCGTTCGAAGATCAAATGGTCTGCAGCCGTCTGCAATCATTCATCGTTCTTTCGTTCAGTTCGAGTTCACAGCGAGTGGCGGGTTGGAAATTCCCGGCGACGTCCTTCGCCTCACTCGTCGCCGAGGAGCCTTCTTTTCTTCGAGCAGCGGACCCTCGGCCAGATGACCGCCTTGTGCAACGCTTCCCTCGATTTCTCCGCTCGAATTGGACGGACGAGTGATCGAGATCCCGACCGAACGGTTGCTCGACCCCTTCCCCGACCCCTTCTTCGGCGGTCGCTGCTTGACTGCGATTGTTGCCCGCTCGATCCCTCGCTACACGAAGACCACCAGTTGGCGCCTGAACTGCCGGGCGGCGAGTGTTTGTTTGTCTTTCGACTACGAACAGAACACGCGTCGGGTTGGGAGATCCCGCCGGTTGAAATAAACGAACAGTTCGTCGAAACGAATTGGTTTGCTTGCGGTCAGTCAAAGAAAGCGTGTCCTTTTCGAAGTGAAGACCCATTCGCTGCACGTGGCGCAGGACAAGCGGGCGGCTGTTCGCTCTTCCTCCCGCCGACCGCCGCCATGAACCCGGCCGCCGGGCTTCCGAACGAAGCTGCCGCTCGTGACGCCCACCTTCGATTGCTTCCTCGGACTCCCGCCGCCGCTCAAGTGCCAGGCGACGTACCTGTGGGTGGACGAAACGGGCGAGGAACCTCCGCTCGAAGACGCGCACTCTCGACTTCGTTCCGCCCACACTCGAGGGTTCGTTCAACGACGGAAGAAGGGAGTAATTCGGAGTGATTCTTGAAGACTACCCCTTTTGGAATTTCGCTCATTGGGATCGTGTGAAGGATTCGGACATGAGCCTTCGCCCCCTGGCCGTCTACCGCGACCCCTTCCTCGGCCCGAACGCCCGCCTCGTCCTCTGCAGCACGTACTCCGTTCGAAGGAGAGCCCACTGGTGAGCAGAAGGAAGTGGTAGAGGACCTCATCTCTTCCATGTTTGCAGAGACCAATTTCCGTCACGAGTGCGAGGAGGCCGTAAAGAAGAGCGAGGGGCAGTCCCGTCCTCGTCGAGTGGAAGCAGGACTTCTTGCTGCTCGACCGGGACGGCTGGCCGCTCGGATGGCCGAAGCACGGCTTCCCCGCGCCCGCCGGCCGCTCCTTCTGCTCGGTGGGCGCCGATCGGCTGTTCGGGCGGGAGCTCGTCGCCGCCTTCTACCGCGCCTGCCTGCACGCGGAGATCCCGATCGACGGAGTGCAGGCGGGTGAGCAGATGGGCGGTGAGCGACCAGACCGATCCGATCGTTGCAGAGAAGACGCCCGGCCAGTGGAGCTTCCAACTCGCTTCTTCTGCGGGCTTCTCGGCGGCCGACGACCTCTGGACGGCCCGTGAGCCCCCCTCTGCCTTCCCTCCACTCTTCTCGCTTCAGGCTTCCTGCTGCAGCGGACGGCCGAGCAGTTCGGAGTGCTCGTTTCCTTCGAAGCAGAACCCGCCGATGCTCGTCGGCCAAGCGGTGCTGTTCACCCGTCTTCTTCAACTCAACTCGCCTGCCTTCAGAAGGAACAGACGTGTTCGTGCACGATCTCCACGAAGTCCACTCGCCGGTCGAAGGAAGCGGCCGCCAACTGCGATCCCTACCGCCTGCTTTCTGCCTTCTTCCAGTCGACCTCTCATTTGTCCTGATCCCCGCCCAGCAAGCCGAATGAACTCACTTCTTTTCACTCGTTTATTTTTCCTCCAAAGAACAAGCTCAAGGCGATTTCTCCTTGGCGGTTTTCACGACCACTTTGATCTTCGAGTCGCTCGAGAACTCCGAGTCGCTGGGCGGCGAGGAGAGTTGGGTGTCCTCCGCTGAAAAGGGGGGATTGGAGGGAAGGAGGAAGGGAACTCACGGGTCGAAAGTCCTCGAAGAGGGCGCCCGGGCGAGCGGATCGAATCGAACTTCGGTTTGGGCGGGACGGCTGGCTGCTGGGGCGACTTCTCGACGACGACCGCCGGCTTCTGGGCGCCGTCCTCCCGCTCGGCCCAGCGCACGCGCACGCCCTGCTTCTGGCGGGCGCCGAATTCGAGCAGCCGGCGAAGGCGGTACTCCGCGTCCGTCCACGACCTCCTCCTTCGTGTAGAGCTCGTCGTACTTCTCGCTGTCGTTGAGCAGGAAGTTGACCACTTCGCTGAAGACGGGCGAGATGGGCGAGAGCAGGATGGTCGAGTGGTCCGCACGACGCGCCCAAATGGGCGGGACGGGCTTCTGGCACGCCCGGACGAGCTGCAGCGAGTGGCCGAACGGAATCAACTCGTCGCGGAGGCCGTGGGTGATCAGGACGGGCACTTCGACTTTCGGGATCTTCTCCAGACTGCAACCGACGGAGGAATGAATGGAAGAGAAAAGGGGGGAACTCGCCTGCGGAAAGGCGTCGAACGGGAAGCGGTTGTCTTCGCTGCCGCACAGCGCGCGCATTCCCGAGGTGAAGGGCGCCATCAGGACGACGCCGCAGAGCCCGGGCGGGTGGCGGGCAGCGATGTCAATGCTCACCGCCGTCCCCAACGACATGCCAACCAGGCAGATCTGAAGGAGGTCGGGGGATGGACGAGAAAGGCGGTCGCCCGCTCACCTCGCAGTCCGGCCGCGTCGTGCGCACGTGTTTGTAGAGGGCGGCCAAGGTCCGCGTACACGTTCGCCTCGCTGGCCGACCCGCTGGAGATGCCGAAGCCCGAGTAGTCGTAGCTGCAATGAGAGGATTCGAACACGTTGGCTGTCGATTGGAAGCGAACACGTAGAGATCCACGCCAAACTTGTCGCTCATCTCCCAGAAGGCGGCGAAGTTGCGCGAGATCAGGAAGAAGGCCATGTTCGTGGAGTTGGGCTGGGAGAAGATGACGACCTTCTTCTCCAGCGCCTTCGGGCGGTTCAGCAGGCGGCAGGGCAGGTGGAGGGCGGCGAGCACGTGGCCTTTGCGGGTGCGGACGACGAACGGCCGCACGCCCTGCACGACCACGTTCTTCTCCTGGCTCTCCGGATGGCAGTCGATCACCACGCGCAGGATCTCCTTGCCCTCGCACTGAACGGAGAGTTGCGGGGGTGGATGGAAGGGAGAACCCACTTGTTTGGCCGTTGCGGGCACCTCTTCGCCCCTTCTGGTTGCGGACGACGAAGTGGTAGCGCTCGGCGGTTCGGCGGGTGGAAGGCGATCTTCCGAGTGACACACGAAGGGACGGGCGGGCACACGAGGTAGCAGCCGTAGCCGAGCGTCTGCAAGCAGGCGATCAGGAGAGCGCGGAGAAGGAAGGACGAACCACGGCGCCCACCGCGAAGTACGTGGCCGCCTCGCTTCAGCGACTGCCCCACGCGGCCGAAGAAGCCGCGCTGCTCGGCCGCCTGCTTCTCCCGCTTGTCGGCCGGCAGGAAGGCCACCTTGTCTCCTTTCGCAGTGGACATTGCGGAAAGCAGTCGAAAGGAAGGAAAGCGGCCACTCCGATCGGGCGTGTGTCGGAAAAAGAAATGGGCGCGTGGGCGGATCGACTTGCGGGTGGAATGACGGTCAATCGATGCATCCTGTGCTTTCATTTTGACGACGGTTAATGGTGATACTCGGCTGTTCCGAGAAACCTCCTCGCTACTTCGAAGTTTGTGTGCGTGAGATCAACTTGTCGCTTCTGCATCGTCGTTCTCGCTGTTATTGAACGGAAGCTAACAAACGGTGGTCATTTCGAGTGGTTCGCTCGGCTTCGATCGTAGAAGGCGCACTTCCGGTCGTCGATGCTGCACGGGCGGGAGTCGGCGGAGAGGGCGGGAGCAGGCGGGTGGGACGGTGGACACGCGAGAAGCGGGGATCTCGAATGCCCACGGGCGGGGGCTCGCTTCGGCCGTCACATCGAACACTACCGTTACGATGATGACGAGCAATGCAGTGAAAACTAGCAGGCGGGCCCACTGCAAAAAGAAATTAGTGATGAGGACGCGGCAGAAAAGCTCACTTCTTCTCGCGTGTTGGTTTGGAGCAAATAGTCCGATGAGGGCAGGAAGAGGAGGATCGATAAGCTCACCTGAACAGCCACGCTTGTACAAGGCTTTTGAATAGAGAGAACTTGCCGCGAACTGATTCACGCCTAACAGGAGGTACGAGTAGCGGCCGGAAATCTGCACAACGCCGCCGCTTAATCAAACGCGATTGATGGAAACCCACCAGTTGAATGCTCTTTTGAGTTCCGACACAGTTGAGGCCGCTGGCCATGATCGAACCCGTGAAGAAGATTTGACTCCAAACGGGCGAGTGGTCGGGCAGGAAGGCGAGGCGCGAGGAAGCAGCCGGCCATCGCGAACTGCGAGAGGGAAGCGAAGAGGATCACTCGCCACCGATCGCTCAGGAAGGGCACTCGATCGGAGAGCGGCCCCGCAATCAGCTTCAGGCACATCGAAAGGAAGGCCGGCGCCGCAGCCGCAAAACCAGTCCGTTGGACGTCGAACTTCAGCACTTGGCTGAAAAAAAGAAGTGGGAATGAGTGAAAATATTGCAGAGAAACCTCAAGTAGATGGGCCCGTATTGGAAGAACAGTTGGAAGCCAAGCGAACCTCCGTCTCCCCCCCGGTCTCCCCCCCCCTCCCCCTGGTTCCCTTCCCTGCGTCCCTCCCCGGGCGCCCGGGCGGGCCATCCCACGTCGCTTTTGCATAGCTCGCCGGCCAGCGGCATCACGAGGAATCACGCCGAGCTGGAGGTGGGTGGAAATGAACGCGATGGCGGTCCCGCTTCTCTTCCACGTCGCCCACTCGGTGGCTACTCCACCTGCAACGTGGTTGATCTGATCAAGTCGAAGGATTCTGATTCTGAGTTAACCCATTGCCGGATAAGAGGTGGCCACGGAGAAGCCCTGAAAAGAAAGATGGTTGATTGTGGCGTGTACGAGCGACTGCCTACCTCGATGATTCGCAGTATACAAGAACGTAAATAGAATCCGTGAGGAACAAGAATCGGGATCAAGAAAGTGGAGATGGCCGATGTCATTCCGTAGACCGTCATCGTCTTCCTGTAACTCCACTCGTCTTCGCCCTGAACAACCAACAGAGTGTTAGCAAACCGCAGTCCGAAGCGGCCATTGGTAGGTGAGGGGAACGCTGCCGATAATCGTGCCGACCGCAATTGCGCTGAAAAGAACCACCCGCGTTCGTAGTCGTTGTAGAGCGGTTCAAACGTTTCTGTAACACTCGCGATAAGGGGCTCCAATTGGAGCGTACCGTTTGAAAAGCGACTTCCCGTTCGCTCCCCGAAGGCCGACTGTCGCGTCTTGTTTCGTCATGCAGATGACTGCAACGAGAACGAATGAAAGCAGGAGACAGACTCGTGCTCGCCTGTGAAGTTCAAAGCGAGGCTGTTGGCCATGACCAAAGTGAGGCAAACGATCGTGAGGCTCATGATCAAATAGCGAGTTCGGTTGGCGAAAATGACGCCCGAATTGCGGACTCCCGGTTGCTGGATCGCTTTTTGGGCCGAGGCGACGGACACCCGCCGGGCCCGTTCCACATCCACAAGGACGATGGCGTTCGGGATCGAGGAGACATTGAATAGCTTGAGCTGATTTCACTAAACAAACCAAATGATAGAAGGCGTTCTTGAGCAACTGAGCGCCCAAAATGAAACACAAAACGTCGTTTGTCTCGTCCAACCCGAACGTTTCAAACGCGCCGCAACGAGCGAACCGAAGAGTAAACGCTGTGGTGAACAAACCACCTCATCACGAATGCAAATCCCCGTTTCGTTGCGTGGTTGAAGGCCATAAGTGTTTGAGAGTGAGCGATTTTGTGTTTTTTTTTGTTAGAATTGTTCGTCTTTGCGCGTAATCGTTTGATTTCTTTTGAGATCTTCATCTGGTGACTGGTGGAACCGAGAATCATTCGGAATTTCTTCACCCGTTTGTCTGAACCCTTGCAGTTTCCGGGGTTTCTTGTAGTTAGACAACAGACATTCGAGGAACCAAATGCTAACGCAAAGGTTAGGCGGAAAGAGACCAGAAAACGAGCGACTACAATCTGCGCAAGGCGGAAGCCCGATAGCTGGGACGTAAGTTTTCTCGCAACACCCCGCTTTCACTTCTTTTTTCCTCCGTGCCTTCAAATGAATCAACCGGCCGAAGCCGACGTTGTACCGTTGATTTTGACGGCCGAACCGGAAGATTTCTACGTGGATCTGAACAACCGGATTGCCTACGCGCTGGGTTTCCTTACAACAGCCCTTCTTTTGTTTCTGATCGTGAAGAAGGTCGCCGCCCAATTTCGGCGCTTACCGCCGCATTCTCCTCCTCTGCCTGTTCGTGGACGTTCTTCTGTTGTTTTGGTCCGTGGTTCACGTACCCGGCAAGTCGAAAGCTTCTGTTAGTTTGAGCGAGTGGATTCCAGCGAATACTCGGGCAAGATGGACCACCTGTTTGTGGCTGGATTCGCCCGCCATTTGCCGCCGGAACTCCAATGGTTTTGCCTTTTTATGACGTTGTTAACGCCCGTTCTCGAGTGCACCATCCTCCCTATCGAATTTTGGTTTATACTCCGCATAGTACAGACGTCAGTTTTCTTCAATCAACCCAACTCTTTCCGCTCGCTTACAGCCGAACGGAGCCCAAATGGACGCAAATCAGGGGTCCAACTCGTGGTCGCCGTCTTGTTGAGCGTCTCGCAGATTGTCTTCTTTCTGCCCGATTTGTTTCGACTTTCAGCGTCATCGTTGGACTACGGCCTTTACTACAGCAACCCCAATCATTACGTGAATCTGGCAGATCCCCGGCAGAATCCCTGGTTGAAGTGGGGAGTGACCTACCGCTCCGTTCTGATCATTTGCTGCCTGCTTCTTTCTGTCTTCATTGGCGGCTACACGATCCACCTGATGAAAACCCAGTCGACACACTTCAGCACGAAAACCAAACAGTTGCTTGGGCCAGTTCTCCCGCATTTTGCTCGTCAAGGTGAGTCTACAAAAAAGCTCCGTTATCCTCATTCCCTCTTTCCAGTGCCTGCACCCCTTCTTCGCGATCATCCTTGCCGGCAATGGGAAACCTCCTGACTTCGCACAACATTCTGAATGCGTCGTTACCTAAACGGATTGAACGCCTACTTGACGAAATGGCTTCCTTTCGTGTCCTCCTTCTCGACCAATCCTCTTCATTCGGGCTTACAGGCGGGCGGTCGTTCGGGGTGCCCACTCTGCCTACCGCGTGATCACGTTCAAACCGCCGCTTTCTCAAACGGCCGTCACCCACATCAGTTGACGATGAATAAAGCGGGATTTGATCGAGAGAAGCGAATCATGGAAAAGAATTTGATCCGATCTTTGTTAGAGCAGGCATTTGTTGTTCAAAAGCGAGTAGTTGAACACTTTATTGGAGTTATTGATTGATCGTTCGGCGACAACAACGAGGCTGAACAGCCCACTCACGTCCAGCGCTTCTCCAGCCGGCAGGTGTACCGCTCGCAAGCAAACGAGCCGCCGGCCATTCGCTTCAAGCTGGGCGGCTGCTTTCCGACCGAGAACTGAAAGGAACATGAAGGGAAGTGGTGGAACCGCCCATTCAATCGATCACTCGCTTGGTATTGATTGAAGATGTTCGTGAGGAAGAGGAACAACCTGCAAGTGGAAGATTAGGGGGTACTTAACGGACGCAATTCAGTACTCCATCCGAGCGAGCGATTCGCCGGGGCATTGCCTGGAAAGAAGAATCGATTGCTTGGAAGCTAGCGGGATTTGAACTGACCGTTTACCCGAGGGAGAAGGGCGTGAACTCGTCTACCCGCTTCAATTGGCCTCGTTCATCGATGAAACGATCGGGATTGAAGCGTTGGGGTTCGGGGAAGACCTGCGGGATCGACCATCGGGAACGGAAATCTGCGGGATGACGAGCGCGCGGGCCTTTTTGATCACGCAGCCGGCGATCTCGACGTCTTTGGTTGTGAACCGCGGGGCGTTCAGGCTGAGGATGTTGGCCATTCGTTGCGTTTCCTGCAAACACGTGAGGAGATGCGGAGTGGAGAAGAGAGAACGAACCGAAACGAAGGCGTTGGCAAACAGGAGGCTCGACTTGTCGGCCACCGTGACCAGACGGCCACTCCCGATCACGCGGTCCAACTCCTCGTGCAGCTTGGCCTGTGCTTCGGGGTTGGTGATTGCGTAGGCGATGGCCCAAGAGACCGTGTGGCTGGAGGACTCCTGCCCGGCAAGCCAGAGGTCGAAGACGACGGATCTCAATTGTTGTCGCCTGGAGGCAGCAGTTCGGGATGACGAAGGGGAAAGGCAAGGGATTACGTGAAGGTCGTGTGTTTGATTCCCTCGGCCTCTTGTTTCTTCTGCTCCAAGAAGAAGGCGTCGATGAAGTCGCGCGGCTCGAGGCTGGAGTCCTCGTAGCCGTTGTTCTGCTTCAGGTGGTCGTCGATCACGCCGTCCAAGAAGTCGAAGATTTTGTTCGTTACGCCCACCGGCCTGTTCGAAGCGCTGCCGGCAGAAGGGGAGTTTGCGGACGAACGGCGCAACGAACAGGAAGATTAGGAACGGGTCGGCGAGGTTCCGGCCCGCTCTCTTCGGTCAGCGCCTTCAGCTTCCGGAATTGATCCTCGCGTCCGTCGGTCGTCAGGCGGAAGCCGCACACGATTGCCGTGATCAGTGAGCCTGCAAGCCGAACGTTCGCTCTTCCCCTGCCCGCCGTACCACTGACCGATGGCCACGTCGCTCTTTTGGTGGAAGTCGTGCAACTCCACGCCCGCCTGGATGTCCTGCGTTCACGCGCTCGCACATCGTTTGAATTTCCTCCAAGATCTAAACGATTCATTTGAAATGCTCGTCCTCTTCTTAGCCACTCACTCGCTCCTCCATCTGCGCTTTGCCCACGCCGAAGTCGCGAAAGAATTTCAGGACGAAACGGCGTTGTTCCCTCCACTAAACGGGTAAGATTGATTGTGAGTGGTGCGAGGAGAAACCAACCAGATCGCCGGACGTGTCGATGATGCCGAACACTCCCCCGCGCACGGCGTTGTCGAAGTGGCGCAAGAACGGGCGGTCGGCGAACGTGTCCCCGTCGTTCACGATGTGCTCACGCATCAGCTTGTGATCGCAGATGTTGACCACGGGCGCTCCGGAGATCCAGTAGGTGAAGATTGGGCCGTACTTCAGTCTTCCAATCGTAGAGTTTGTTCTCCTGCCGCTCCACGCCCCAGAACTGGTGCAGATTTCCAATGATGGGCAAAGGAGTTGGTCCTGGCGGATATGCTCGCCGTCGCCACCAGAACTGATGGACGAGGAAGAGGGCGAAGAGCACGAGCAGGAGCATCCGTTGAGCGGAAGGAAGATTAGTGTTGTTTGCAATCGACTTTGCGCTCGCTTAAAAGCAGCCCGCAAGAACGAGCTTTTTGTGCCCGGAACGTTCCGCTCGAAATTGAGCGCTGGAAGGGGGTTCTTTTGCCTTGCGGGCGGGCGGAGTGTGTGTCTCGTGTACGCGGAATGAACTTTTCGTTCTAATCGACGCTAAACATTTGAACCCACGCCCGTCTTCGTTTTTACGTGAGGAAATCGACGCGCAAAGAGCACTCGTTGCAACTAGGAAGCAAGAGGGAAGGACGAGAGGTACAAGAAGTAAGGCAAACAAGTTTAAAACAGATCACACCATGGCAATGAGTGCACTTGCCGTGAACGAGCGGAAATTCCCGTTCGAACTCCCGCCCTTGGACTCGGGCGGATTTCTCGACGTTTCCTTTCGGACTGCTCGTTCTTGCCCATTCGTTTCCCCGTCCAGTCCGCAATTTGTTTGGTTGCTCGATCGGTGGGTTCCGCTTCCTCTCGCCATTCACTCCTGATTTCAGCCCCGACTTGCCGCGATGACGTTCTTCACGTGCTCCGAGTGCGAGCTTTCGATGAAAAAGAAGAAGGTGGCGGCCGCACGTGGGCGGCTGCCCGCGCGCCTCGTTCCGGTGCCTCGATTGCGGGCGGGCGTTCTCGGCGGCCGGTTGCGGGCGCCACGCGTGTCCCGTCTTCCGCGCCCACCGCGACCACCGCCTCGCCCCGCCGCCTGTGGACTGCGGTGAGCTCCCTCTTCCCCTCCTCCCCGTTCGCCACTCTCGGCTGCAGACTTCGAGGTGGAGAAGCGGATCGCCGCCCTGGACCACGTGCAGTGGCGCGAGGCGGTGCTGGCGCTGGTCGCGCGCTGGGACCGCCGCTCGGAGCACTTCGAGCTGCTCGCCGACCTCCACCTCTTCGCGAACGTGCCCCGCCGCCGCCAGCCGTTCGTGAACTTCCTCCGCAACTCCTTCAACCTGCACTGCGACCAGCTGGCCGCCGGGGTGTGGAAGAAGCTCGTCGACGACTTCGCCCAAATGGAGGCCGCCGCCCAGCAGTGACGTGGCGAACTCCGCTTTGTCTCCGTTCGTCCGTTTGTTGCCGTTCTTTTTCGTCAGGAATAAACAAGATAGGAGTAGTGGTGTGGGAAATAGCCGATTGTGTCCGGTGGAGAGCGATCAGGTGGCTAGAACGTCCCATCGGTCGATGTGAAGCACTCGTCGCCCCATCCAGCCGCTTCTCTCCGGTGCTGTTTTCGGTTTGCGTCCGGAAAGTTCTGGACTGCGCGATGGCGGAGATAAGCGGCCGGCCGTTTGGGCAAACAGACCAGTGAGAAAGGCTGGTATCTTTCGGGTCGACCGTTCGGGTCAACGGGAGCGAGTGATCAAACAAACGGGTCGGTCGGGTGACTCACGAGTTAGTGGACGCCGGAAGCGTTCGCGCCAAACCGCCGAAGGGCGCGCGTCGTTCGCGCAACGTGACGCAAGGAAGAAAGAAGTTGGCGCGTCTCGATTTGTTCGTGTTGATTCCCCGCACTCCGCTCTTTACACCCGGGCGCGCGCTGGGAAGAAGGCGACGAAATGCCGCCCGCCCGTCGCTTCCCGTCGACTTTGATCAACGACCAGTCGGCCGACCGCTCGCTCGCGCAAACGACGCCCTCGATTCGGGGAAGGGCGAACGGCGGGCCGCCCACCGCGGTCGGGGGAAAACAAACGGCCTTCCTTTCGGTATAAAACGAGGGCCCACCTTCGGGTTCTCCACTCACCACTCACTTCTTCTCATCGCCCACTTGCTTCAAATTCAATCGGTTCGTTTCCTCCTCCACAGTTCAGCCCGAATAATCCGCTTCTTTTGTTGCAGGAATGAAGCTCACGATCCTCGCCCTCGTCTTCGTGCTCCTCTGCGTCCAGCTGGCGGCCGCTCAGTTCGGCTTCGGCGGCGGCAATTTCGGCGGGCGCGGAGGAGACTCAATGGGGCGGACGCAACGGAGGAGGCGATTGGTCTGGACGATGGTGGCCGCAGGTGAGATTGGGACCGGCGAGGAGGAGGCCGCGGCGGCTGGAACGATGGGGAGGAGGCCGCCACTCGCACTCCCACTCGCATTCCCACGAAGGCGGCGGCGACGTGGCGGCTGGCGTGGAGGGAACGAGTGGGGTGGCCGCAACGGAGGATTCGGGCAACGTGGCGGCGGTTTCAATCAAGGCGGATTGGGGCCAGCAAGGCGGCGGTTTCGGCAACGGCGGGTTCAACGGGAACGGTTGGGGTCGCCGTTAAGCTCCCTTCTCCCAGAGCATTCCCTTCCTGTTCTCTTCTTCTGTTCTTCTCCACCACTCACTTCCCTTCCCCCACCATTCTGACCTCTGTATTTGACTTCAGCTGCTTGTAAATAAACAATCGCTTTGATGGAAATAAACGCCGATTTGAAGGTCGTGTTGAGATTCGCTCCACTTTGTTTCGATCAGCGGAGTCGACGTGAAGGTCGAGAGAACGCCCTTGAAGTGGTTTCGAACCGGATAAAAGCAAGCTGCTTGTTTGTTAATCAAAGAGAGGGTTGAGATGCCAGCAGTCTTCAACAAAAAACAAGCAGTCGTTATCCTTGACATTGCGGCGCATGTCCACCAGCTCTTTTTCCGGCTAATCTGTTCGAGGTTGTTTCGGAGCTCGGAGAGACAATAAGTGAACGGACAATCCAACCAAAAGACAATGAATCAATCAGAAACGGCGCCTTCCGCATCCCACGGACAGCGAGAGGGCCGACGGCCCGGCCGCCACTCGGCGCGAAAACCTCGGCGGCTTGGCGCGCGGTTTTCGTTCGAAAGGCCGCCGACGCCCGCCGCTTTTCCGCCTGCTCGCCGTCGGCCGGCGTCGGGCGGATTTGGGGCGAATTTCTCTCCGTGTCCGCCGTTCAGAAGTTCTAAGTTCTTTTAGTCTGGTCAATAGATAAAACGAGAATTAACCCGTTTTATCTGTCGATGTTTCGCTCCTCTTTCCGGCGTGGGGATTCAAAACTACGGATTTTCGGAAAATCACCAAATTTTACAAGCTTCTTTGATCAAACTATCTGATAGATTGGATTAGGCCCTTTTAACACACAAAGAAGGTTTAAATCCCCTCAATTTCGCACCGCCGTTTGCACAAAATTCCCGCGGTCAATCGGCGTTATCTCCTCGTCGACCCTTCGGGAATTTCCGTTGGGGGCGCCCTAAAATGACGTCATTTACGGCCCTCCCGTTTGTTCGCGGCGTGGGAAAGTGCGGGGCATCTTTCGGCGTTGGTTCGGGTGTCGATCGTCGCGTTCGTTCATTCCAACCGCTTCCTCCCGTCCATCCCCTCCCGTCCACTCACCAGTTTCCATGTTGAAGTACGCGACCGGCGCCTCGACGATGCTGAAATCCGAGATCCAAGTGGAGGTCGTCGACGTGGTGCGTTCGGAAGAGCTGCTGGCGACCGCCGGACACGCGGACCTCTCGCTCTCGATGGTGGTGAGTGTCCTCCTCTCCTTCCTGTCGTTCTAAATCGATTGCAGGGCCACACCTCAAGCGAGGACATCCTGAACGACAGCCGGGCGGCCGCCTCGCAGCTCGTGGAGACGGCCGAAGAGGCGGGCGTGCTCACGGAGGAGCAGTTCAACAACCTGAAGGCCTCGGCCGAGGCGATGAGCCAGCACCTGCGCGAGATGCAGAGCGACCAGCCCCGAGATCGAGGAGTGGTGCGAAAAGATCCGCTCGCTCTCCTACAACAGCGGCGCCCACGGCCTCACCAAGTCCATCTCGCAGACCATCCTCCAGTGCCACTCGAACCTGGCCGCCGTGCAGGCGCAGAGGGCCGAGGAGGACCGCAAGCGGGGAGTTCCCCCTTCGATCCGATTGAAATGTGGGCTCGTTTGCAGGATCTCGGACATGATCGACCAGATCTCGGCGGAGGACCGCCCGATCCACGCGCCGCCCGCCTCGCCGCAGGAGCACGTCCACGATCTCGTGGAGAAGTTCGAGAACCAGGCGGTCATCGAGCAGGAGGCCGCCGAGGCGGAGGAGGTGCACCACCCCGAGACCGACAGCGTCCACACGGCCGAGGGGAGAGGAGGTGAAGACGGCGGAGCAGGAGGTGACCACCGCCCAGTTGCCGGACGTCGTCCACGAGCTGAAGCGGGAGCAGGAGATGCCCACCATCGACCTCGAGCTGGAGAAGATGGTCCTCGAGGAGGACGACCTGAAGACCGAGGGCGAGGAGCTGCCGACCGCCTTTGAGGAGGTTCCGACCGCTGTGGAAGAGGTGCCCACGGCTGTGGAGGAGCTCCAGAGTCCCGACGACGATCTGAAGACGGCGGTGTCGCCGCGCGGTTCGCTCGTGATGTGAGTCCCCGTCATCCTCTTCGTTCTTTCTATTCGTTCGTCTTGCAGGCGCATCGAGACGACGGCGCCCGAACGCCCGCCGCCGCCCGCCGACGTGTCGGCCGTGAACTCGACGGTCGGCGAGGAGGCGAAGCCGAAGAAGAAGAAGAGCAGCTTCCGGCGCGCCCTCGGCCTGCCGCGCCGCCTCTCGCAGCGCCTCAAGGAGCGCGTCTTCGGCCACAAGGAGCCCAAGCCGCCGGCCGTGCACGTCGAGACGGAGGTGCAGACGGTCGACGGCTCGCTGCGCGGCGTCCCGATGGACGACGCGACGCCCTCGACCTCCGGCCTGCGCCCCGTCCTGCCGCCGCCGCCCCGTCCGCCCGTCCCGTCCGGCAGCCAGCAGGCGAACTGAACGGAGCGCCGTTCGAGCACGAGATTTGTTTCGTTTTCTTCCTCTCCCACCATTCAATATTTGTTGTCCTCTTCTTCTTTTCTTCGTTGTTTCTGTTGGGATTCGAGGAATAAACAGACGGCAGTGTCCTTCCACATGTCGATTCGAGTGGGTGTTCGCATCGCAGGGGAAGAGGATCATCTTTTGCTGGGACAAATTAAAGGGGAACAACTTGCAGCAGTACAAAGCTACGAAGACGTTATAGGGCGCAAAAAAGGCTTACGACACCCGATTCAGTCATTCTCAACCGAGTTGAAAGCAGAAAGCGGTGATCTCCGGTGTGTCCGACCGGAAGCGCCGGCCGATTGTTTTCGAGACGAAACGAACAATCGGGAGTTCGCGATTTCGCGAACAAATCAGCAATTCGGAGCAGAACTCGTGCACAAGTGATCGGCGACACCCGGTCGTCCGTTCGACGTTCCGAGGACGCCGCCGCTAATCCTCGGTCGGGCGGCAGAATCGGGATGCAAAGCGTCGTGCGGACGGTTCGCGGCGTCCCGCTTCGGCGGGCGTCAATGCAAATCCCGTCTTTCCGGCGAGTTGTTTGCCGCTTGCCGGGCGGGAGGGCGGGCCGTTCGGGCGGTTCTGGTCGCATAAAAGCGGGCCGCCGCTCCCGATCTGCACATTCACTTCGTCCTCGTAGCCGAAGTTAAACATGCGCTTTCTGCTCCTGACTGCGGTGTGCCTGGCGGCGTTGACGGTGGCCAGTGAGTCCCCCTTGTCTTGCTTCCACTCCTCCCCTGCTTGCAGAGGGCTCGTTCGAGAGCGGCGGCGACTTCTGCGATGACGAGAAGGACCGCAAGGACCACTGCAAGCACCTGGTGACGCCCGACCGCTCCTCCCACTCGCACGAGTCCGGCGAGAAGCCCACGCCGCCCGCCCCGCCGACGCCCCCGCCCGTCGAGGAGGTCACGGGCACCGGCTCGACGTTCTCCGACTACACGGACGCCTGGGAGGTGACCGACCTCGTCTCGACGCCCGAGCCCGTCTGGCCGCCCGGCAAGTACTGCTTCCTGCTGGAGTTCTTCTTCAACTACTCGCTGACCATCGAGATCGAGATCCAAATCATCTTCCAACAGTGGATCAACGAAACGCAGCTCACCATCGTGCAGAACGAGGCGCTGACGTCCTACGAGATCCTCAGTTCGTTTCCGTTGTTTTCGCTCACTCCCGCCCTCCGTTTGCAGTCCAGATTTGGTACTCGTTCTCGGCGCTGATCGTCGAGTACCCCGACCTGTCGCCCTGTCTCTACGAGTACATCCCGGGCTGGGGTGAGCGTCCAGAAGGAGAGCTAGTCATAACGATGCCCGCTTGCAGGCTACTGCATCGACCTCGAGGGCCTGGCGATCAACCTGCAGACGGAGATCTCGGTGATCGGCGTGTCGGGCGTGATCGAGCTCTCGGGCGGCTCGTGCCCGCTCTTCGACTGCCTGAACAACGCCAGCGAGACCAGCGAGCAGGAGACCGCCGTCCAGGAGCTCATCTCGGAGATCCAAGTGATCCTCGAGGGCAGCTTCGAGTTCTCCTACCAGCTGGTGCTCATCTACGAGAAGATCCAGGCCTTCTTCGAGGTGCACGCCGAGTGGGAGGTGCAGTTCTACGCGGCCGAGATCGAGGGCTTCGGCTCCTTCCAAGCCTTCTACGACATCTGCGCGACGGTTCGTCCTCTCGCGCCCTGTTCACCGCTGATGCCCGCTGTTGCAGTACTGGCGCATCTACAACTTCCAACTGGTGATCGGCGGCCAGGCCGAGAGCTGCGCCGTGGTCACGGCCCTCACGCAGCTCTACCAGAACACGTCGTCGGGCCTGTCGACCGGCGAGCGCTCGGACATCAAAGGTCGGCCTCCTTCTTCGCTTTCGGCTGTTGACGGGCGCTTCAGGCTTCGTGGACAAGATCACGGTCTACTTCCAAAGCGAGGTGTCCGTGGAGCTGCGCATCGACTACTTCCAGGAGCAGCTCTACGAGCTGTTCATCCTGACCTCGGCCAACTCCCAGTCGTGGGTCTACCAGGCCATCTTCACGACCCAAGTGAGCGTCGAGTACGGCTCCTTCTACCAGTTGATCTTCGCGTTCAGTAAGCCGCACGGGGTCATTCCCCCTACTAATCTTTCCCTTTAGCGTACTGCCAGAACAACAACATCACGATCCACCCGCCGACCACGACCAGCACCACGACGACCACCACCACCACGACCACGACGACCACGACGACGACGACGACGACGAAGCCGCCTACGACGACCACCAAGAAGCCGACGACCACGACGCCGCTGCAGGGCAACTGCGCGACGGTCCTGTCGACCATCCAGTTCTCCTCCAACACCTCCCTGCTGCTGACGTCCATCGAGCAGGCGCAGACCACGTGGACGAGCACCGAGAAGAGCTCCTTCCTCGGCTACAAGAAGCGCATCTTCAACATCAACTCCAACTCGACCACGGGCTACACCTACTCGAAGAAGTTCGTCGACATCAAGACGGTCCTCACCGGCTTCGCCTCGTCCACGTCCGCCCTCTACATCAAGGTGCACCAGATCGTGATCACCGGCTGGGGCACGATCGCCCAGTTCTGCGGCTGCTCCGCCTGAGCGCCCCGTCCGGGCCCGTAGCGGCCGGTCCAATAGTCCCCCTCGGCCGGCCGACCTTGCGCCCGCGTAGCGTAGTCTGTCCCGTCATGTGTGTGAATAAAGTAGAGTTAGAACCCGTTCGGCCGTTTATTCACAACAGAAGGAAGAGGGCAGAGAAGAGGAAGACGGAGATCCCCGTTGTGGGGGCGCCCTTGGTGGTCGTCTGGAGGTCACCCGGCTGCGGGTCGAAGTCGCCGCTCAGCAGATCGCCGAGGTTCGATGCGAAGAAGGTGCCGTCGGGACCGAAGGCAAAATCGTCGAACTGCTCGCTCGACTCCAGCGATTTGTACTGAAAACGGGGGATTCATAAAGGAACCTGATTAAAAGAGCTTGCTTGTGTGAGCTTCTTGGTGGCGAGTTCAACGCCGTAGAACTCCCGGTATCGCTGGAAGAAGAGGGTCGTGCTCTCCGCGTTGAAGGCGAGTATAATGCGGGCGAGCGAGGGCGTGGAGAAGGTGGTCAGCTGGACTTCCTGCAGATCGTCCATGCTCATCGCGTACAGCTGATAGTCGCCGCCCAGATCGATCGTGTTGTACGAGAGCCACTTGCGGTAGCGCGCCTTCTGCTCGTCCGTTTGGGGGCGCCACGCGAAGTAGGCGATCCACTTGCCGTCCGGCGAGAACTGGACGCCACCCTCGAAGCCCAGCTTGTTCGTGATGGCGGTCGGGTGGAGCATCGAATTCACGTGCGCCATGTACAACTCGTAGTCGGCGCCGTCCCGGTTGCTGCTGAAGACGACGATGCCGTCCGTCGACACCGCCAGCTCGCCCTCGTACGCGTCGTTGTCGGTCAGCCGCTGCTTGATCGTCCCGAACGGATTCACGCGGAAGATCTCATTGCGCGGCGAGAGGAAGTGCTCTTCGACGACGTCCTTGCAGAGCTCCTTCAGGTCGCCGGTTGCCATAGACGTGCACACGCGCTCATTGCAAACGTCTGTCGTGCTGCCCAGACAGTCCTGAACGAACCGAATGAAAGAAGAGGAGACGGCAGCTTGCCTTGCTGTTCGTGATCGACGAAACAACGAGGATGTCGCCCTCACCGCCCTTGTCGCTCAAGAAGCAGGGGCTGGAGAAGAAGCCCTCGCCGATCGTCAGCTTGCGCACGACCTCCGAACTGCCCGCTTGCAGGTCGATTTGGAACCCTTGGTAGCGCTAGAAAGAAGAGGATTTGCAATCGAAAATGACTCGCTTACGTAGGGCTGGTAGGCGACCAGGAACATGGCCCAATGGCCGTCTTTACTGCAATCAATCGTTGTGAACAATAGAAGAGGTTTTCTGGTACCTGATGCGAATGTCTCGAGGGCCATACGCGTACGTAGTATAAACGTTCTTTGCATTCTTCAAGTACGGAGAGCGAGAGTCAACGGCTGGCCACGGGGTCACTAGAAAGAGGAAGAATTAGTGCAAAGCGGTCAAACGATTACCGGGATAAGTCGGGTATTGCTGACTGCTGTCGAAGGTGGCCAAGTAGAGCTGGTAGTCGCCTCCCGTTCCGTCTTTTGCCGCGAACGTCACGTAGTTGAAGTTGCCCGAAGAAGTGCTGTCCGCGTGCCGGGCGTCATCGCGAATCAAAACCTGAAGGCGAGCAGTTCGAGGGCTGTTCCCGCTCGTTTGCGAACTTCTTTGTTTTGGTCGTGAAAATAGACGGAAGTGCAGCCGGTGCTGAGATCCACTTGCGTGTAGAAGAAGCGGTTGCTGTCGCCCAACAAGAATCGAGGGTCCGTGTAGACGGCCGAAGATGTGGCTGCAAGGAGCGGAGAACGGAGATCGAAGTTGTTCTTGGCCAGCGCTGTCTGGTCCGTGCGGAAGATGCTCGTTTGAGCGAGCGGGATCACTCTTTCTCTACAACCACACATCTGCTCTCATTACTCCTGCTGCACTCAACCCACTTCACACTCTGCTGGTCGTCTGTGCCCAAAGAGGCGCCGTGGAAGAGGGCAGGTCCTTGGAACAAGAAGGTGTCCGTTTGATGCCACCCGCCCGCCCAGCCGAGCACGTTGAACAGGTACTGCAAACGAGCAGTCATTGGCCGAAGATCGAAAGAGGAGAAGGCTCACGACGTCGTTAAACGAAGTGAAGTTCAAGACTTCTCCGCGGTCGCCCGCCTTGCTGCCCAGCCGGATGTCTCCATTGTGCGCAAACATCGGGGCGTCCTCCCAACTGCCTTTCGATTGGGGAGTGGAGCGAACGAAACCGTTCGTGTCGAAGGCGATCGGCTCGCTGAACGGCTGCCGCTCTTCGTGCGCGTGTTGGCCTGCAGTAAAACAAATGAATTTGATTGCCTCGTGGAGTGGACGTGCAGTTGGATTGGGCGGCCGCACTCAAGCCGCTCTGCGAGCAGACGCTCGGCTGGCAGAAATCGTCGTTCGTGAACCCAGCGGATGGACTGCTTTGCTTCAGGAGCTGCAAAGAATTGAATGAAGAGATTGATTTACGAACGAGAAACGAACGCTCAGTCCTGCTGTGGCGGTCACTGCTCTCGTCGCTGAAAGAAGGTGGTTGTTTGAAGAAAGCGGGCGAAGTACTCGCTTTTCATCCCAAGGTCGACCAAAAACGAGACGCCTCGTTCTTCCCCGATGCCCGTGGAGACCAAACTGATGGGTTGAGCGGGTGAGCGGAGGTCCATTCGGTACACGTGGTTGCAATTCGACTCGTAGAGCCCTCCTTTGGCCGTGAAGTAGATCTCCTTCCCGTCCACACTGAACGAAAGATCACTAGAAGCACGAGATCGCTCACCTGAAGCGGGGATACGAGTGATCGCCGCCATTGGTCAGCTTGCGAACATTGAAGAGACGAGTGTCCGCACAAGCGAGTGGCAGAAGAAGGGCGGAGAAAAGAAGCAACATGTCGCTTGTTCCCGCTCGTTTCCTCGTCCTTCCGCTTTTCTTTTGAGTTAAAAAGAATGCACTTCGCCGTCTGATATCAACCGTCTGCGGAAGGAACGTCGGGAGTGAGGAGTGCCGCCGGGGAGCGGCCGGTGACTCTTCGCCCCGCACTTTCCACTTCTTGGCCTCCACTTCGCTGAGAACTGGAAGAACAAACAGAATAATGGACTGATCTTCGGCGCCCCTCCCATCTGCCGCTTGATCACGCACCACTTCTTCCTAAGACTACGGCTCGAACTCTCCATCGAGCAATGACGTGTGAAATACGACGGAAAACCTCCGGTGTGATTCATCAGGCTGCATTCGGCGAACGTTAAAAGTGATGTACAGAACGTTGTGGCCATGCACAAACCTTGAAATGACAACATTCTAGTTTGCTTACGCTTAGGAGAAAGAATGTGCTTTTGGAGCAAGCCCCGTCGTTAGTCTGTTACCCAGTTGCCAGAGTTCTTGCTCAACAATTGCTTTATTCCTTTGAATCACGATCAGCCCGCTACATCTGATCGACGATCGAAACGGTCCGTTTTCCGTAATGGTACTTGACACACCGCTGTTGGTGGAATTGGTAGGGCAGAGTCCACCAGTCGAGAGTGTCCGGGTAGATGTTCAGCAGGCAGGTGCGCGAGTCGAACTTCTTGATGTACTGCGAGGGGCGGACGGAAAGCCGCCGGCCGCCCACCGAGAAGACGAGCGTCGGGGCCGTCCGGCGGTGGGCGCAGTCGACGAGGCCGCCGTGGTACCGCCGGCTGTGCTTCGCTTTCAGCTTCTGCAACACGAGAACGGTTGAGTGATGAATGCTGGAGGAACGGACCTTGTAGATGTAGTTGGCGTGTCGCTAGGGGGCCACAAAGTCTGCAATCAGAACAATTGATACAAACAAACGACGATCGCGAACAGTCGGCGGCGACGTTGAAGCAGACGGCCGTCTTCTGCGGCTTCGTGTACGCGCCCCAGCGAAAGCCGTCGAACTCGACCGTCCACGGCTGCTCGTCCTTGTCGAGAGCGGGGACGGCGGGCAGCTCGAGCCAGTCGGCGCCGCAGTTGTTTCGATCCTCCTTCCCGATGGTGATCGTGTGCCGGCCGTTCAGGCGACTGGGCGCGTGGAAGGTGATCTTCGGCTTGCGGGCGGCCTCGGCCACGAACTGCATGGTTGTTTTCATCGGGTCCGTGTCCTGCGGGCCCCACATGGCGAGGAAGCCGGCCGACTGCGGCATTTTGGCCACCGCGCTCCCGCCGACGCTCTCCGGGTTGCCGAACATCGCGGCGGGCATCGGCGGCAGCGTGCCCACCTGCAGCCAGTCGGTCCCCGACGCGCCCGCCGCCATCCCGAGGCTCACGTTGAACTGCAAGCAGGAAGGATAATGGTGAGTAGATCTCTCTTCCGCCCACCTCTTTGCTGGCGACCGCCTGCTTCCACGAGCGGGAGGCGCGGTGGGAGAAGCCGCCGGCCGGCGGGTTCGCGTTCGGGCAGAAGACGACCGACGAGCCGTAGAAGCCGTCGACGCCCACTTGCAGCTTCGTCCGCTGACTGCCGACCGTGATCGGGAGCGTGAAGAAGGGCCCGTCGGCCGAGTGCTCGAATACGCCCGCCGACTTCTTTCGCTTCGCCTCTACCGAGAGCAGGACGAAGAGAAGGGGAAAGAGAATGGCTTTGCCGTTCATCTTCGAGCGGAAGGAGTGAGTGAAGAGTGGAGATCTTCTTCCGCCTTTTATCCCCCGAACTTCTGCCCGATTGTTGCCAACTCGTAGTCCGGAGGGCGGCCGGAAGTGACTGCAGCCGTTGTGATCCCAACTCGTAGCCACAAATGCTCCCGTTTGCTGTTTGGGCAGCTGTCAAATGCAAGGAAAATACGACGAAAAGAGCAGAAGATGAACGGTCGCCTGAGTTCGGGCTTCTCTCGCTTGAGATTCGTAGGTTAGCGCAATACTTCAGAGGTTCCATGATCACGAAGCGTAGAGTCCGAACGGATTTATACGAAACAGCCGAAAGACTACGCGCTGACGTCATTCCGACTACTCTTCCTGCTCGTCTTCAGCCTTGCCGTCCAGAATGAAGTCGACGACGAGCCGTTTGGGCGGAAGTTGAGGCGAGACGGCCGGCTGGTCGAAAACCACGATGTAGTGCCCGAAGTGCTCGTTCGAGACGTCCTGCAACGAGCGAAGGCATTAGAAATGAGTAAGGAGGGGACGAACCTTGATGGTAACCGTTGCGGAGTAGTGGTTCGCGGACACTTGCTTCTGCTCGACGTCCATCATCACAGGCGTCTGCTCGGAAGAAGCGCCAGACACCTGAAGAGGTCGAATGGGCGTAGAAGAAAGGGGAGAACCCACTCGAAAGACGGAGAAGATCGTGTGCTCGTCCCCTCGGAATTCCAGCTCAAAGTGGACGTCGCGCCCGTCCGGCCGCACGGCCTTCCGCTCGAGAGTCGGGAACGAGTCGCCCAGTTGCTCCAGCATTTCGGGCGGTGGAGAGCACTTTTCGACGCTGGACAAAGGCATTCCTTCCGGTCTGTATATTGGCGGTGAACGGAGAAAATGCCCGTTCGAATAAGCTCGGCAACAAGAGAACAAGGTTTTCTCGCCGACCCCTGAGAGCAGACGCGATGCTTTCGATTGTTGCGCGGCGGTGGGAACTTTCGATCGAGTCAATGGCGATTGGTAATTCCGATCAAAGGTCATTGTTGCACAAAATGAGATCCGTTTGACACGTCTCGCTTTTCCTCACTGGGCACCAGACGGAACCCCAAACGCACTCCAGCCACTCACAGAATGAAACACGGCGCCCTTCCCACGATGTTCGTGAATTAAAACGGCAATTCGCAAAACCCAAATGAATTTCACTTCCGTTTCAACCGACCACAGGCCAAATGCCCACCGATACACCGCCGTTTTGAGTTTTCTGATTGAACGGCAGAAGGTTCGTTAGACTCTGGCCTCTCCTAACGAGCATTTGTCGGCGTTCTTCGTTTATTTTCGTCCACCTTTGTTGCTGCTCACCGTCAGTGAACCCGTGGATAACTCGATTTGACTGGTCGTGCAAAGCTCGCCGCAAGTCAAAGTCCAACCGGCACATGACCAGCCATTCACGGTTGTTGATTTGTGGGACGTGAGAACGTCCATTTCGAGCCTACGGAAAGAAACGGTGCTCTCTTCTCGCCAGTTCGAAAGCTCATTTGTTTGCGGACCGAATGTACGCTTTGACGCGAACCCGTTCGTTCTGCTTTTGTACCCGAGAATCCACAACGGTCTCGTTCTTCCAACTCTTTCCTACAAGTTGTACCCGTTGTTCCATTCTCGGTACGAAAGACGACTTCCGCTTCCATTCGTTGCCCGATAGGTCTACACTTTTTCTTTGAGTTCACTCCGTTCTAGCCGCCGGCCTTTTATGCCTTGCCGTTCTCTGCTCATTCGATAATCGTGGGAACTGCTCATTCGTGCTCGCCTTCCACTCTACTGATAACTCACCCTAGAATGATCGACGAAGCGATCTGCCTGAACGCGCAACGACTCCACTTGGCGGATGCCGTCCAGACGATGCAGTGGTTGGTCGAAAGCGGAGAAGGCGAAGGTCATTACTCGCCTAATTGCAGGTGTGAAATCGGAATGGACCTCGTGGCCCTTGCTTCGATAACCGTCCTCATCCGGCGGAAGTTCTTCCGGAAGACCGCTGCCGTCGCCGACCGCAACTTGAAGGTGAGCAGGTGAGAGGAGAGAAAGGTGATTGCTTCTCGTGATCCCCCCGTAAAGGCGGAAAACCGGGTCGTTTGTTCGTCCCAAACGCACCCTCAACTTTTTAGCCGTTTGACCTATCGACCTGAAATTTTTTCTGGCTAGAGGAAGTTCTATGCGCGAAGTCCGAAAATGTGCATTTCGACCGCCGGCGGGCACGTTGAACGTTCCGTGCCGACGTTCCGCGCCGTACCGTTTTTCTCGCCGGGCCGATCTCACCCGCCCTGTGGACAAAAAGATGCGCCTTGCAACGAGGAACATCTCATCAGTTGACCGCATCATCAGGAAATGTCGTTAAAGAAAGTTGTCATCGCCCAAAGACGAAAAGGTCGAGCGGAAAATTGAAGAGGTCCGCACTCGAAGGTGCCGTTCTCGGCTCTCCGAATTTTATTCAAAAAACTAAAAATAATCCTATCTAGAAAAAGGTCTTGCGCATCTTTCCAGCTAAATTTCGTGTTCATAAAAGAGCGATTTCGCAACGAGAAATTCGACCTAAAATTGTGTGTCGGTTTGAAAACTTCGGCGAATTTTAACCTCGTCGTTCCCATCGCGCACTTGACGTTATGGCGCAAATGTGGGCTCGTTGGAAAGAGCAGTCTTCGGGCTTTCCAGCGAACTGCATTTTGTTGTTGTTCTGGGCTCACTTGGCCACTGCGGCTCACGCGAACCAGACCCCTGATATCACGCAAACAGCGGGCGGGTTTGGCCGTGAGTGGACGGATTCTCCTGAAACTTGGCAGACACGTCGAGCATATAGTTGCCCTTCGAATCACCGTTTCAGATTTTTTAAACGCTTGGTCGCCGGGAGTAATAAATTGTTCTGTGATGGGGTCCAGCCCTCTGGCTTTGCGGCAGGTTTCTTCGGTTGCCGTAGCCGCGATGCACCTTTTTCCGCTTTATGGGATCAAAACTGACTTTTGAGCGTTGTTTGGGGGTATCGGATAGCGCTGTGCGCGCCGTTGTCCTCGAAGACTACATTCCCCTGCGGCTTTCGGGGTTCGGATCGGTTTTCTTTGGGCGCTTAAGGGTGTAAATGGACGGACAGAGCTGTGTCTGCTGAGTAACGGTATGTTCGGCGAACTTTCATTAAACGCGAACCTTTGTGAAGCGCGACTCAGCGTTCTCGCGTTGCGACTAGCACTCAATTGGTCAAACAAAGTCGACAAAAACATTTTATACGCACCAGTCTAACGACTCCCCCAGCTGGGGACGGCGCGAAGCGCCGTCACACGCTGGTTGCAGATCATTGCAGCATTTCTGCTCTTCTTCTACTACCTGGCGATCGTCTTCAGCCTCGCCTTGCACGTCTACTTCAAGGTTGGTGATCGAGAGAGAGTTCACCAGACGTTTCTTGCAGGTCCTTCGGTTCGTGCTGGCCGAAGACGCGTGCGATTTCGTGTGGTCGCCGTGGACGTGTGTCGCCTTTCGACTGCCCGTCTTCTACGCGTTCATCGGTCAGCCGTCCCTTCTTTCCGTTCACTGATTGGAGATCTTCAGGCTTCTCGGTGTGCCACTGCGCGCTGTTCGTGGAGCGCGCCCTCGCGACTTTCGGCCGGGCGTGTTCCGGCGGGCGGCGGTTCGGCTTTACACTGGTCGCCCTTCTTGTGAGTACCGTCTGCCAGTTTATTCACTTACTCGGTTCTCTGCAGACTCTCCTGCCCCTCCTGCTCACGGCGATTCCCCTCTCGACGGACAACCTGACCGCCCCGCGGCCGTACTGCTACTCGAACCCGACGATGCGGCCGGTCGTCGTGGTCGTGTGCATGGCCGCCACCGCCCTTCTGGACGTCCTGATCGCCGTGGGGGACGTGGGCGTGTTCGTGGCCAACAGGCGGTCGTTGAAGAAGTGAGTGCCCCCCGCCGTCCGCTCACTCCTCGCTGCAGGAAGCACACAAACACGTACACACTGGCGAGTGCCTTCCGGCTGCACCAAACGAAGCTCTCGATGGAGGTCATCTTTCCGTACGTGAGTTACCGGAGAGGGAGGGAGCGGCCAGTTGACCTCTTTGTTCTTCAGGCCACAATCCACGCCCTCCTGTTCCTCGTCTACGTCTTCTCGGTGGTCGCCTCCAACTTCTTCAGCGCCCTCAACTCGCTGGACAAGACGAGCGCCGTCCTGCAGATCGTCGGCGTGGTGAGTGGCCATTCCAAGTGTTTTCACTCTTCTTTCGCTCGTTCAGACCAAGAGCGTCTACTTGTGCGGCGTCCCGCTGCTCGTCCTCTTGCTCGTGCGCGGCGAGACGGAGGTCGCGTGGTTCAAGAAGCAGCAGCAGACGGCGACCGCCGAAGCGTACTTCAATCAGTACAACAACAACTGGTGACAGGCGAGTAAACGGGAGATCATTGTGGTTGGTGCACCACTCGGAAGAAGTCGGTGCACGTGTGGCAGCAGTACGCCCGCATTAGCCGCGCCCACTTCGGCGAGGCGCACATCGCTCGGCGGCTTTTGCACGCGGGCAGGCGGTCGAAGCGGAACGCACACTCCTGCAAACAAGAGGAGTCGGAAGCTAGGAGAGTGGACGAACATCGTTCTTGACGTTCACGTGGCACAACTCGCACGTCCGACGGCAATTCAGACCTGCAAGCCGGCCGGGTTGATCGGATCGAAGGGAAAACGAACTCATGAACGTTTCGTAGCGATCCTCCGTGCACAGGCCCTCCTTTCCCGCACACAACTCGGGCAGATCGTCCACACAGTCCACTTCGATCACCTGAAGGAGGGATGAACAAGGAGGAGAGAAAACTGACTTTCATTTCGGCTAGTCGAGCAAAAACACAAAGGAAAAAGAAAACAAACGGGAGCATCGCAACAAGACTGGGGAATCCTTTCGTTTGTGGCGGCATAAGAGCAGCTTTGTCGATGTCAAAGTCTTGCAAGCAGGTGCACAAACAGACGGTGGCGTTCGACCTGCAAATTGCTTCTCTTGCGACCGACAAACGGAAACGTTCGGATCGAATTCCGCGTAGCCGAAGGATGTTTGTGGCTACGCGAAAAGCGATCTCCATCGATCGAACGGCCGTCTTATCGTCCTCTCTGGCTACGGGTCGACCATTCGGAAGTGATAACAACGTGACGAACATCGAAACAACGCCGTTTATAAAGCGGCTTCAAAAGGATGAACTCCAGCACGTTCTCTTCTGTTTAACCGGAATGAATTCCATCTTCGTCCTTTTCCTGCTCTTCTCGGCGTTGGAGGCGACCGTTTTCCACCTTCCCCTTCAGAAACGGGCATTGAACGAAGAGCAGCTGGCCAAACGAGCGGCGGCTTTACTCCAACAGCAGCCAGCGATCAATCCGAAGTTCGACGGTCGGAGTCCGCAGAAGCCGCGGAGATTCGTGTACACCAACTACCCCTCCGATTTGTTCACCACCGACCTCTCGATCGGGACTCCAGGTGAGTGGAAGTAGAAGGACAAGAGTCTTATCTCTCGCCTGCAGCAAAGAACTTCCGAATAGCCGTGGACACGTTCCTCTTCTCCGCGTTCGTCATCTCGCCCAATTGCACGGACGCGCCCTGTGTCGGCCACGTTCTCTACGACCCCTTGTAAGCGATTGAATGCTCTCCGTCTGTATTCTTTCCTCCAAAGGGAGTCCTCGACGGCCGTCGACCTCTACGATGGCCTTTGGGTGGAGTAAGGGAGCGGGGTCGCGTTTGCGGACGCCTACGCAGACGACTTCAGGGCACGTCTTCCCGTTTGAACCCGAGAAACAGCCGGCCGATTGCAGTGGAACGGTTTGACCGCAACGAACGTGACCTTCGGAGCGGCCTACGCGCTGTCCGATCCCACGGGCTTCCCGGCCGACGGCCTCCTCGGCCTGGCGCTGGGCACGTGGGGGGCGGAGGAGCCGTCGAACTTCCTGCCGAAAGTGGCCGCCCAGCTGGACGCTCCGCTGATGACCGAGTGGGCGGGCGGGTGAGTGTTCGCTGATCGTCCCTCCCTTCTCATCCCCTCGTTCAGGCACGTGCCCCCGACCGGCGGGACGATCGAGGCGGCGATCACGCTCGGCGGCTTCGACTCGCAGCACTGCGACTCCCGCACGCTTCAAGTGGCGCCGCAACGCCAAGAGGACAACTACTGGGATTTCGTCTTTAATGTCGACTCGTAGGCCTTTTCCTTGCTTTCCTTTTACGGTTGTTCAGAGTGTCGATCGCTCACTACGAGCGGGACAACAGCTACCCGGTGGCCACGAACCTCGGGAGTCCCGCCCTCCACCTGCACCCGAACGACGAGAGTTTCGTGTTCGAGCTGCTGCACGCCCGCTACGATTGGGACCTCCGGCTGCGGCTCGTGGACTGCGCGGCCGTCCGGAGCGCCCCGACGATCACGATCCGCATCGGGGGCGTCGCCTTCAACATCCCCGCCTCCAACTACATCCTCGACGTGAGTGTGGGGGATGGAAGGGAGTGTTCAGCGGCTGCTTTCAGTTGGACCTCCCGTCCGGCGAGTGCGCCCTCGCGGTCGAGTCGCCCGACGTCTCGGACGCGATGGTCCTCGGGCTCCCGTTTTTTTCGGGCTTCTGCGCGACCACCGACTTTCAGCAGCACACCGTCGAGTTCCGACAGGCATTGGGGCAGAAGTAATCGATGAAATGATTCCTGCGAATAAACATTCATGAGATTCCTTCGAACGTCTCGAATTTTATCGCTCGAACGAACGAAAAGAGCGGGCGGGTGGGCGGCGGCAGGGCGACCAGACGGGGCGCTTCGCAGCGAGCGGAAAGCGGACGAATTTCTCTCGCTCGCTGCTGCCGACCGGCCGCCTTTGCGCCGATCGAGGGGTCGGGTGTTTTGCGCGTTCGTCCACTCGTTCGATCGCCCGTCCCGTTGCAGGCAAGCATGAGCACCCCGTCCGCGTGGATCACGCTGCCGCACTCGTGGCGCTTCCGGCTGCCTGCCGATCGGAGCGCCCAGTTGGCCGTCGGCGTGCCGGTCGCCCTGCTCGGCGGCTACGCGATCTTCCGCTGGGTCTCCTCGAGCATCGTGAGTTCCCTTCGATTCTTCTGCTTTCATTCGTTCTGCAGCACAAGAGAAATCTGCAGCGGAAGGTGCGCGCTCGCCGCCAACTCCGCGAGCAGCAGGCGGAGCGCGTGCGCGAGTGGTCGGCCGACTTGGACGCCGAAACGGGGCGGAAGATCGCGGCGTTGGGGGTCGAGGAGCTCTTGGGTTCGTCCGTCATGCACCCTTCACTCTCCTCTCCGTTCAGAAGCGTTGAAGAGAGGCGATTTCTCGTGCACGGATGTCCTCAAGACGTTCTTCCAACGCGCCCTGGCGGCCACCGAGAAGACGAACTGCGTCACGGAATTCGTGCTGGTTTGTTCGCTCTTCCCATTTCCATCCATTCGGCTTGCAGGAGGCGATCGGCGAGGCGAAGAAGCTGGACGCGCTGGCCAAAGACCCGCAGTTCGAGAAGCCCCGACTGTTCGGCCTTCCGATCAGCATCAAGGCCAACATTTCGGCGAGTTCCCTCGTTCATTCCTTCTTTTTATGCGTCGAGTTCAGATGAAGGGCTGCGACGTGATCGCGGGCTACGCGCAGGACCTCGAGCGGCCGTCTGAACGGGACTCCGTGCTCGTGACCGCGCTCCGAGAGATGGGCGCCCTCCCGTTCGCCCTGACGAACGTGCCCGTCTCGCTGCTGTCGTACTCGTGCGAGAACGCCGTCTTCGGCACCACCTCCCATCCGCTGAGCGCCGAGCGGACGGCCGGCGGCTCGTCGGGCGGCGAGGGCGCCCTCGTGGCGTGCGGAGGCTCGTTGGTCGGTCGGTTGGACGGCCGAAGGTCCTCTCGATTATCGCGTGTTTGCAGGCATCGGCTCGGACATCGGCGGCTCGATTCGCATTCCGGCCGCCTTCTGCGGGGTGGTCGGCTTTAAGGTTCGCTTCCCGTACTCTCCGTTCACTTCCCGCGTGTTAAGCCCTCGTCCAAGCGGATCTCGAACGCGGACTCCCGCTCGTCGGTGCCCGGCCGCTCGCACGTGTTCGGCTCGAGCGGTCCGATCGCGCAGGAGGTGCGGGGCTGTGTGGCCGTCCTGAAGGGGCTGTGGAGCGACCGCTGGATGCACGAACACGATCCCTACATCCCGCCGGTGGACTTCGACCTCGCCGCCTACGAGTCCGTCCGCCGCCTTCGCATCGGTTTGTCCCTTTCGGTTTCCTGGCCGTCCACTCGCCTCGTTTGAGGCTTCTACGACTCGGACGGCTTCCTCGAGCCGTTGCCCGCCATGAAGCGCGCCGTTCACGAGACGCGTGAACGGTTGGCGCGTGCGGGCCACGAGTTGGTGCCGCTGGAGCCGCCGCGCGTGGACGAGGCCTTCCTCTTCTTCATGAAGGCCGTCCTGCTGGACAACGGGCGCTTCATCACGGACATGTTCGACAAGGTGCGTTCTCCGCTCTTCTCGATTGAATGCGGATGTTTGGAGGACCTGCCGGTGCCCGGAGCGGCCGCCCAAATGGGGCCGATGAAGTGGCCGTTCTGGCTGCGGGAGCTCGTCGCCCTCGCTGCCCGGCCGTTCAGCCCGCGCGCCGCCGCCATCCTCTCCAACTACCAGCGGGACCTGACCGCCCTGCGGCTCAACTGCGAGAAGATCGAGGCGTACTGGGCCGAGTGGAAGCGGCTGCTCCGCGAAAAGCAGGTGGACTGCTTCATTTGCCCCGCCTTTGTGAGTGCTTCCTTTCGTCTTTGTTCTTCCACTCGCTCCTTCAGGCCTCGCCCGCCCTGCGGCACAATGAGCCCTACTTCCTGACGGTGTGCGCCTCGTACACGGCTCTCTTCAACCTGCTGGACTTCCCCGCCGGCACCGTCCCCGTCACGCGCGTCCAACCGGCCGACTTGGAGCGCCTCTCCGCGTGCCCCGCGGCCGACTGGTTCCAGCGGCAGATGGTGAAATCCGCCCGGGTTCGTGCCGTCATCTGCTCGTCCACTCATTCCGCCGTTCAGGGAACGCTGGACTTTCCGGTGGGCGTCCAGGTGGTCTCGCTGCCCTTCCACGACGAGTGCGTCCTGCGGGTGATGCGCGAGATCGAGGACTCGGTCAAGGCGGATGCCAAGTGACCGGAAATCTCAGGATTCTTCAAGTTCTTTGTTTACTGTTAGAGCGAATAAAACAGCGTTGAAGTGTGTTCGAAATAAAAGTGGAAGGCGCTGCTCGTTGGTGGGCGAGAGGGTGCTTCTTTTCCGACCTTCGGGCGGGAAGAACGTGTGCACGTGCCCTCTTATTGCGGTTTGTTTATTTCTTTTCCGTCCCGCTTCCAATCGTTCGCTCATTCGGGGCACTTTCGCTCGTCGAAATGTTCAAAGCGAGTCTCCTTTTCTTCTTCTGCTTCCTGCTCGTCCAATCGAGAGTTCAGAAGCGGAATGCCGTCGCCATGTGAGTCGATCGGCCGCCCGCTCATCCCTCCAGCTTTCAGCTACAACGCCCACGTTCTGAACGCCGCCGGCCTGCAGGCGGAAGAGAGCGGCCGCGGGCTGGGCGACGGCGGCCTCGGATCGGGCGGTCTGGGTGGCGGGATGCGGAAGCGACAAGCGGGCGGCTCGGACGCGGACATCATCCGCCCGATTCGGGTGTTCGATCGGCCGGCTGGACGGACCTTCCATTGATTCCCACACTCATTTGCATTTTGTTTTCTCTAAAAGTGTGAATAAACGGCGGGCAGACGCCCGATTGATTGCTTTCGCGTGGTCGAAGGGCGCCAATGGGCGTTGCAACGAACGGGGCGTTCCGTCGGAGGAACAAAGCGAGATCGCTATCGCCGCCGCCGCCCGTCGGCCGGTCACGAGGGGGACGTCCGAGCGAAATCCTCGCCGGCCGGCCGCCCGCTCTTTGGGCGTCGCGAAGGGCGCAATGCGACTCGATTGACCGCGGCCGCTCGGCGCTAATCAATTTTTTCGTCGCGGCCATCGCGCACGGCTTGTTGCCGCTTGCCGTTCGCTTTCGCTCGGAAGAGCGACCGCCCTCTCGTGCGAGCGGTCCCTCGCCCCCCTCAACTCCCGGACCCTCGCTCTCTCGATCCGCTCGTTGTGTCGGGCACGTCCCGTCTCTCCGTGGTCTCGCGATCTCTCTGCCAAAAAGGGCGGAGTCACGACCGGCGTCGCCGATTGTCAGGCTCGAGCACGCCCACGTTCGGGCCTTGCTATAAAAAAGCGGTCCGTACGGAAGAGCGAGTCTTTTCCGGACGAGCGCGGGTGATCGTTTCTCGCGCGTTCTGGCCGCTCTTTCCCGCCGCCCTCTCCGCTTTATAGCTTGCAATGGACACCGCTCTGTTCTTTCAAAAGCCTCTCCATTTTGCTCCACTTCTGTCCGCAAGAAAAGTGGCGGACGTTTAGCAACAGCGGGCGGCACTTGACTGCGCGCGCGGATTGTCGCTTTCCGTCTTTGATCGCCCGAAATCTCCGAATGCTTGGCCGTTGTTAGAGGATTGTTTGAAGGTGATCCGAGTGCGCGCTAATCGCTTCCGTCTGTCCACCTCTCGTTCGATCACTCGCCTGTTTTCAGTCCACCGACCCTCTGCTAGCTCGAGGATGTCCGTGCAAGCGGAGAGCGAGCTCGTGGCGGTCGACCTGGACGGTTTCGCGTACGGCGGCGAGGCGATCGACGTGCCGCTTAGCCAGGGGAACATCTCCTACTTTCTGACGCTGCACGAGTTCGAGGACAGCAACCGGGAGGAACCCGTCGAGCAAGTGGAGTCACCGGCCGCGCGACCGCCCTCGCCCGTCCCCCCGCAAGAAGTGAACGAGGAACCGGCTGATCTCCCGCCGCCTCGGGTCCAAGAAGTGAAGGAAGAGACGGGCGCGCCGCCCGCCCCGCCCGCTCCGCCCGCCGTTTCGACCGCTGCTGAAGTTCCCGCCGCTGCCGCCGCTCCCGCGCACGAAGTGAAGCAGGAGGCGCACGAGGAGCAA